>JAHWFP010047751.1:0-23332 GCA_023313725.1 Lithobius niger | reverse complement strand
CTTCATCAGGCTACCACATCACCGCTTACTTCGTCGTGAACGTTCACTTAATGGAGACAGTTCTGATGAAGACAGTCGTTCTGAGCCCCTCCAACTCCAGAAAACCTGACTGTCGAAAATTTGCAAGGATATTGGAACGGTAAATATCCTTTATTTTGAAATATAAGCGTACAGCAGCTCGCATGCAGACCTGCGAGCGGCAGCTACAGCTGGCGATTAACAAGGTCCAGACCTGGGCGGTCAGGAATGGTTTCCGGTTTTCTCCGGACAAGACTGTGTGCGTTCACTTTTGCCGCCAACGAACACTGCACCCAGATCCTTGCCTGTACTTGGGACAGGCACAAATTCCTGTTGTCCCACAGGCACGTTTCCTGGGTCTAGTGTTCGATTCCAGGTTATCTTGGCTTCCACACTTGCGCCAATTTAAAGACAAGTCTTTGCGGGCACTTACCATCTTGCTGGTCCTGTCGGGCACTTCATGGGGTGCCGATCGCACTGCCATGTTGCGCCTCTACCGAGCCCTTGTCCGCAGCAAACTTGATTATGCATTCATGGTGTATGGTTCGGCTAGTGACTCCACTCTCCAGATGTTGGACACTGTGCATCACAGTGGCCTGCGTCTGGCGACTAGGGCATTTCGGACGTCACCAGTGGTCTACCTCTATGCTGAGGCTTCGGAGCAACCTTTAGCCATTCGTCGGCGACAGGTTGCCATTCAGTATGCTGTGCGTTTGCGTGCTGTGCAATCCAGTCCTGCTTAGTCCATGGTTTTTTGGGCCAGACTTGCAGGTCGGTAGACGCAGGGTGGGTAAGGGTGATTTCAACGATAGGCTCGAAAAGTCCTGTCAGGAAATAGCCTTTGAAATGCCCTGCGTCTTGATGCTTGGGGGGGATGCCAGTGGCCCCTTGGCATGTCCCAAGTGGCATTTTCATCTTAGCTCTGGTGTCCCATCTGAAGGGTTCCACTCTGCCAGCAAGATACTTACAGGAGTTCCGGCAGCTGTGTTCTCAGTACGCCGGTTATCAGCGGCTGTTTACTGATGGGTCGAAGTCAGACGTTGGCGTGGCTTGTGTTTGTAAGGGAGTGACGGTTGCCCATCGCCTTCCATCAGGCTATTCTGTGTTTTCTGCAGAGCTATTGGCGGTGGAATGGATCCTTGACCATCAGGGCACGCATTTTATTATCTTTAGCGATTCCATGAGTGCCCTGGAGTCCTTGGCGAATTACAATCCTCGGAACCCCTTGACACAACGTGTCCAACCTTTGCTTTCCCGCTTGCCTGGCCAGCGGAAAACCGTGCTTTTCTGCTGGATCCCGGGCCATGTTGGGATAGGTGGAAAAGAGCAAGCGGATTCTGCAGCAAAAGGGGCCCTTTCTGGCCCTCTCGGAAGGGATCTCAGCCTTGTTCCCTCAGACGTCTTTCCAACTCTACGTCAGAGGTTACACGCTTTTTGGCAAACCTTGTAGGACAGACAGGACGGCAATAGATTGCGAGCTATTAAAAGCGCTGTCGAGGAATGGCACTCGTCGTGTCGCCGCAGTCGCCGTGAGGAGGTGGTGTTGGCCCGTTTGCTCATTGGTCACACTCGACTTACTCACTGTTTCCTTTTGCGGGGAGTTGACCCTCCTGAATGTTATTGGTGTCGGCGGCCTCTTACGGTCCGGCACTTCCTTGTTGATTGTCGCCATCTTGATGGTGTTCGTCGTCATTTCCATTTTCCGCGCCCCCTGTGGGCTGGGGATAGAATAAGCCCACCGTATCCCTGCGTGTCGTAGAAGGCGACTAAAAGGGAACCCAAGATCACGGTCTGCTAGTGTGCCAAGGGTCTGCATGGCGGAGGGTTTTTAGTCCGTCTTGAACACTAGCAACCTCAACACTACGGTTTGCGAGTGCGCCTACGGTGTGTATGGCGGGCAGGTTTACAACCCGTCGCAAGCACTAGTCGGAAAGAGGTGAAGGTGGTTTGAATCCCCTTTTGGCTTTGATTCTAATTTGCCCGTTCTGGCCACTGGGCTGTTCATCCTCATCCCCCAGCATGTTGGCCGTGTGCTGCAACCTAGTAATCCGTGGAGGCGGAGATCCTGGCTTTCGGGCTTTGGCTCCTTATTCCGGAGGACGGGTGGCATGGGCGAGCCGGCCTAAGGTCAATCGGCTATGACTTTTCGGGTCCTGTCGATGTGGGGAGGTGGCTTGTGCTGTATCCATCTGCATCACGGACCCGAACTGTTTGGGTTATCGACGGAGGTGGTGTGTACGGCTTCCTTGGTGGCCTCGCCTCTCGGCATGCTTAGACTGCCACCTCACCGAGATAGACGGCGGTGTAAGCTTCCTGGTGCAGGGCCCTGGATATGCGGCTTCCGGCCCTGCATCACCCGAGTGCCGCGCGGGGTTTTCTTTTCTGGGGGGCGCACCGCTGCGACTTCTTTTTGCTCTACATGGCAACTACTTCCCCCCCCCCTCCCCCGATAAAATTTCTTCCCCCCAAAATTCTTCTCCTCCTCGCCGCACTAGCAAGCGCCAGAGGAGGGAACCCAAGATCGTTGGGCCTGGTGCCCAGTTACCAGACTTGAGTAAGAGTCGGGACCAAGTCCCGAAGTTCCTGGTGGTGACAGGCGAGGGCCGAGATGTTACACACCTCGGTCCATTCGCTGTTCACAAAGTTCTGAAAGGGATCTGTGGTTCTGATCCGAAGAGTGTCTCTCGGCTCCGTGCTGGGGGATACCTTGTAGAAGTTGCAGACGATGGTCAGGCGAAGAGGCTTTTAAAAGCGAGTGCACTGGGGTCATACCCAGTGCATGTCGAGCCGCATCGTACTTTAAACAGCAGCAAGGGGGTCGTAACATGCTTTGATTTGAGGGGTCTCAGTGATGATGTCATCCTGGACGAACTCGAGTCACAGGGTGTTACGGCTGTGAGGCGTTTGGCAAGGAAAGGCGAGAATGGTGCCCAGCCAACTGACACCTTTTTCCTGACCTTTGATACGCCAGTTGCACCGCAGCTCATTACTGCTGATTACCTGCGCTTGAAGGTCAGGAGTTACGTTCCGAATCAGATGCGGTGTTTCTGCTGTCAACGCTTCGGCCATACCAGCGGCTCATGTAAAGGTAGGCCTACTTGTGTTTCCTGTGCTCAGGCAGCCCATGAAGGCGCTGACTGTGCTGGCCCGAAGCAGTGCGTCAATTGCGGTGGTCAGCACCCAGCCTCTTCACGGGACTGTCGTGTTTATGTTGAGGAACGTCGAGTGCAGGAACTGAAGGTGAAGGACGGGCTTTCCTACTCGGAGGCCCGAAAGAAAGCCAAACTATCGGCGCCGGCTAAAACACGTTCTTTTGCGCAGGTGTGCAGTGCGCCATTGCCTGGCCCAGTTAGTGAGTCTGCTGATTTGGCAGATTTACGCACTAAGCTCAGGTCTTTGACGACGACGGTGGGCAAGCTTATTACTTTGTTGACCCAGCAACATCCATCTCTGCAGGGTCTTTTGGGTCCTTCGGACCCGGTTGCTGCCTTGCCGTCGACATCTGCCCAGCCTGTAAATGCTTCTGCTCCTGCTGCTGTTTCTGCTGGTGCATCTGTTCCCAGGCAGGTTAAGGCTTCAGCTAAGCCTCCACCTGCCCGGAGTGAACCACAGAAAATGTTGAAAAAGAAGGCTCCTGGTGGTAAAGCCTCAACACCACCCGTGAGGACGTCGCCACCAGGAGAGAAGGTGAAACGGTCGTTGAACGGCCAGATTGCTGAGGGGTCAGTTGTGTCCCCTCAACATCTTGATGATACTTTGCCCATGGAGCAGGGAGAGATTTCCTGTTCCAATTCTCCGGAACTTTTTCCTCCTTCCGAGGACAACTTCGTTCTGAACCTCACTCCATCTTTTGATTCGGGTGAGGATTCGGATGTTTTCGGATCGCCCAGAGGAGTTGAGGAGAATGATTCAATCTTCAGCCCGCCCTAATGCCTGCGCATGCCATCGTTCAGTGGAACTCCTAAAGTTATCGGACCCATGCCGAAGAGCTGCGGCTGCTTTTGTCGCATTGGCGACCTCTGTGCTGCTGTCTACAGGAAACCTGCTTTAAGGCGTCAGATAATCCGGTTGTTCGAGGTTATTCTGTCTACCGTCTGGATGCTCACACTGTGCCACGTGCACATGGTGTTGTTGCAGTGCTGGTTCAACACTCTCAGCCGCATGCCAGTGTGCCTCTGCACACTAGGCTTCAGGCGGTAGCAGTTAGAGTTTCTTTTCACATCGATATTACTGTCTGTTCGCTTTATTTGCCACCGGATGAGGTCTTTGGGGTTGGTGACCTGGAGGACCTGGTCCGCCAGCTTCCTGCCCCTTTTCTGTTACTGGGTGACTTTAACAGCCACCATGTCCAGTGGGGGAGGACCTCATACAGACAACAAAGGGAGGATCCTTGAGGAGTGGATGCAGAAGGGGTCCACAACACAAGAGGGTTCTGTGGCTTCCAGGCCAGCCCGGTGGGCGCTTAAACGTGCTGAATGGTCAGCTTTTGCTGAGGCTGCTGTATTTCAGCGCGCGGTTGAGGACTTTTCTGATGTGGATGAACTTTCCACTCAATTCGCTGACGTGGTCCTTGCTGCTGGTCATGCTACTATCCCGCGTACGTCCACTCAGCCGCGGCGGGTTCCTGTTCCGTGGTGGACACCTGCTTGCGGGCAGGCCATTCTATAGGCAAAGTTTAATGTGTTCAGTTATTTGATTATTAATGTTAATTAATAATGGTGTATTAATAATAGTGTATTAATAGTGTATTATTAATAGTGTATTAATTAATGTGCAGTTGTTTCTTCTACAATTGTGTATTAGTTGTCTTCAGTGGTGTGTTCGACATTACAGCCTGTCCACACGCACCAGCTCATAACTTTTGTCCTGGGGACGATGACCTTGCGAGGGGTCTCCGTAAGTGTAGCAAATGGGGAGAGGACGTGCTTGTAAAGCGTTCCTCATGAAAATTGTATTTATTTGTGTGCAAGTTGACACTTATGAACTGTGAAGGAATAAATAATCCCTCAGTATCATTTCTATATGAATTTGGACTCATTGGTAAGCAACCTAACACTATTTTAGGCTATAAAACAGTATTTTAGGGCCGAATTTCTAACACATTCAGGCCCGCCGGCGAGCGTTGCGTGCGTTTACAGTCAGCCCAACTGCTGACAACTTTGTAGCCTTTAAGCGCTGTCGTGCCCGTGCCAGGTTTGTCATCCGTGAGGCTAGACGTGCTTCGTGGGCAGTTTATGTTTCGTCGATCACGCGCCCCACGCCTTCTCAGCAGGTGTGGCGGAAGGTGCGCCAGATCTCGGGGAAGACCGTGCCTTCCCCGGTTTCACAGCTGAAGGTGGCGAATACCGTGATCTCTTCTGTGCCGGATATCGCCGACTGTCTTGCGTCTGCGTTTGCGCAGGTCTCGAGTGATAACCATTATGATCCTGGTTTCCTCAGAATAAAGCGTAGTGAAGAGGCTCACCCTCTAGACTTTCGCTCTGACGGGCTAGAGGAGTACAATTTACCGTTCACCAGGCAGGAATTTGTTTCCGCTTTGTCCAAGTCGCATGACTCCGCCCCAGGGCCTGAAGATGTTCACTATCAGCTGTTGAAACATCTGCCTCTTGCCTCCCAGCAGTTCTTGCTGGAGATGTTCAACCGTGTGTGGGCAGAAGGCTCTGTTCCGGCAGCGTGGAGGACAGCAGTGGTCATCCCGATTGTGAAACCGGGCAAAGACCCTACTGCTCCTTCCAGTTATCGCCCAATCGCTCTGACTAGCTGTGTCTGTAAACTTATGGAACGGATGGTCGGTGAGAGGTTGGGGGGGGGGGGAATTGAGGCTTAATGGCGCGTCGACAACTTGGTCATTAGCGCCAACCTCAGTCACAGTGCAGTGGTCCGGGTTGCCACTGCACCACACATTACAGAGATGTTATTCAAACCCCCAATCTAAATCCTGTCATACATCTGTACCTCCTGCAAAAATAGAAAAACACCGGACAGGAGGACAGACTTATCGCCCAACTGACGCGCAATGTCATGCGGAAGATGGAACCGACGACGAACACCATCAAGATGGCGACAATCAACAAGTAAGTGCCGGACCGTAAGTGGCCGTCGACACCAAGAGCATTCAGGAGGGTCAACCCCCCGCAAAAGGAAACAGTGAGTAAGTCGGGTGTGACCAATTCGCAAACGGGCCAACACAACCTCCTCACGGCGACTGCGGCGACACGCCGAGTGCCACTCCTCGACAGTGCCTTTAATGGCCCGTAACTTATTACCGTCCTGTCTGTCCCACAAGGTTTGCCAAAAAGCGTGTAACCTCAGACGCAGAGTTGGAAAGGCATCTGAGGGAACAAGGCTGAGATCCCTACCGAGAGGGCCAGAAAGGGCCCCTTTTGCAGCAGAATCAGCTTGTTCATTCCCTGCTATCCCAACATGGCCCGGGATCCAGCAGAAAAGCACGGTTTTCCGCTGGCCAGGCAAGCGGGAAAGCAAAGCTTGGACACGTTGTGTCAAGGGGTTCCGAGGATTGTAATTCGCCAAGGACTCCAGGGCACTCATGGAATCACTAAAGACAATGAAATGCGTGCCCTGAAGGTCAAGGATCCATTCCACCGCCAAACCAAGAGCCAAAAGCTCTGCAGAGAACACAGAATAGCCTGATGGAAGGCGATGGGCAACCGTTACACCCTTACACACACAAGCACACGCCACGCCAACGTCGGACTTCGACCCATCAGTAAAGAGGCGCTGACAACCGGCGTACTGAGAACTCAGCCGCCGGAACTCCTGTAAGTACCTTGCTGGTAGAGTGGAGCCCTTCGGGAGGGACGCCAGAGCAAAAATGAAACTGCCACCTGGGACAAGTTAAGGGGCAACTGGCATTCTCCCAAGCCTCAAGACGCAGGGCATTTCAAAGGCTATCTCCTGACAGGACTGCTGGAGCCTATCGCGGAAATCACCCTTACCCACCGTGCGTCTACCGACTCGCAAGTCTGGCCCAAAAACCATGGACCAAGCAGGACTGGATTGCACAGCACGCAAACGCACAGCATACTGAATGGCAAGCTGTCGCCGACAAATGGCCAAAGGTGGCTCCGAGGCCTTCTTGTGTACTAGTTGAAACTTCTTGCAACATAAGTGTAATGGTAGGAGTCTAGTATTTTACTGATTACAACAACTGTAAACACACTTTTCTCCTTCTTGTCTTGCTCTGGTTCTGGAGTGTACCAAAATTTTATTTCAGTCTACCAAAACAATCTGTGGCATTACCTAAACAAGTGAAAGTCTTTCTCCTACTTTTTACTCTATCAGGGTGTCCAATTTGCTCTATTAGTGACAAAACAATTTATCTAATGCCAGTTATGTAGATATGGTAATAAGATCAGCTCTGTATGTCAGATTTAAGTACAGTGGCAATAACTATGTTTAGAAAATGTTGGTCAGCACTTAAAAAAGTTTTCAATTTCAATGTCTTTGGCTTATGTTAGTATGAAATTTGTAAGAAAAACTCCAACGAAGCTATAATAGGGTAATGCTGGATATTAATAGTCCGTAACCGTGAAATCACTAACCAAAATCTATGAAATATTCAATCTCCTAATTATACATAAAGTAGCAATTTCAAGCACCGGTATTATTCCAATGACCTTGTTTTAGTTTAAAATATAAGTTACACTTATACTGGCAAAAAAATAGGTGTTTGGCTGCTGAAAGAAAATTTGCAATGGGGACGCGGGGGGAAGGGGCTTGATTTGCAATAGCATTTCTTTACTGGTGCAATGGCTTAAGCTGCAACAAATTCTTAAAAATTGCCCTTCAAACTTTTATCAAATTAATTTAAATATTATATTAATGTTCAAGTATACCTAATGTAAAGTGTTGCAAATGCGACAGAGATGCAAAAAATCGTCGCAATAAAGTTATAAAAATTTAAAAAAAAAGACCTTCCTGTTGTAGCTTTTAAATAGTAATTTTTAAGAAGCACACGAAACTTTATAGTTGCTACTTATAAACAGATAAGGGTTGGGTAATACCTAAGACTACATTAATTCTAGATAGCAGTGACAGTATTCACTATCAGAGTTAATATTGCATGGAAGCCATCATTCTTAATATAAAAGGTTTCTCTCCACCCCATCCCTTGTTCATAAAAATTGACTTATCACTCGTCTTTAGTTTTGTTAAGAATAAAAAATGCTTCGCTTTTCATAATCATGGCTTTCAGTTCCCGTAGGGTGTCTAACTGTGCACCATACAACTTTCGTGGAATTGGCCTCGGCTCGATGTTCAGCTGGGCATCAACTTCTGCCTTGTTCTTCGTTAACTGATGCCATTTTGGTAATTGGGGACTCTGTGGCTAAGTCCGTAACATTTTTGACTAATATAGCCACATTCAACATCTTGGAGTCTCCATGACATTGCTGTGCTTTCTTTAAATGCAGGTTGGCTTCGATACGTTATTTTCTTTTTTTTTTTAAGTTAACTGTCTGCACCCCTCCCTTCGCATCGTTTAGTTGCACTTTACTAGTATGTAAGCCATATGATTCTATCCACTAAAGAGCCGATTCAATTTTGAATTTTACTGTGTGCATTTTGTGCTGGTCAGCAGGTCTTGTTTGCTGACCGATTCATTTACCAGTATTTTCGAATTTGTATTATTTGGCACTACACGCTAGTCCTAGTTTGCCAACAGTCTTAACAAGGGCATCCTGTTCAGAGTGTAGCTTTGCCCAATACACTGGACGTGTCTTTACCAAAGGTTTCTACCTTACATTTCACTACGGTGAACTGTGACAGGCGTATCAACTTAGTTGCTACAACCGTATTGCACAGAACACTACAATCCTTGGCTATTTTAGGGATGGCAGTGTTCGTCGTATCAAGAATATCTTCTTCCCCAATTTTTATGTTTACAGCAGTTTCAGATACTTGTCTTTGCTACAAATCATGCACCGAAGTTTTGAAGCTGCACAACACTCTTAAAAAATACAACCTGGGTCTGTAGGTTTATATGTCACTGAGTGGTCGTCTTTGAAAGACGAAACGAAGCCTGTTATATCCATTTCGTCTAACCTATCAAAATAAAAAGATTAGACATTTTCTAAACAGACCTGCACACCAAAACAATACTAATCACATGATCTATTAAAACCACATTTATTGCAATGCTTGAATAGGCACGACCGCTTTTTGATATTCGTGGCAAAGTCTTTCTTTTTTGAATGTGTCCCTCTGTGTTGTGCAGTTGTCGTATCGCAGTACTGCTTTCAGTTTGATTGGGAACCACACGCTTGCTGTTTCTCCTAATCTGTTGCACAATATGTCCCAGCCTGCAGGCAGAACCACTGCTAGTTCTTCTTTTGTATACAACCTCCAGGATTTTTCTGTTGCAATACCTAGTAAAAAAGACGTGCGCGAAATGCATTTTAGTGTATGTTGCAGTAGAATTTGTACAATATAAACAGCAGACCACTACGATCCCTAACCAAGAGAATATAGGACTTTCTCTCATAGTTTGCGGTAAAGGATGCTTTCTCAGGGTATATTTGAAAAAATCGTAGCCTAATTATAGCTTAAAACAGATGAAAAGTACTTAGCAGGGCAGTCGATGAATAAATAAGAGATAAAAATGACCCAGTAGTAATCACTAAGTAAAGGTTACCGATAATTACTTTATCATCACTGCACTTGCCTACAGAAAGGTCTAATAACTAACAAAGCGGACTAACCTTTTCGATTGGTCTTCGCGCCAGGCTGCACGTCATCTTCGGGGTCGGACGACTCACTTGGGCGGTAAGATACATCGTCATCATTCCGCGTTTTCTTGTTTGGTTCGATGAGGGGAACGGTGGCGTCTTCATCAACTGAAACCACAAAGTAACAAATGAGTAACCCCTAGCACTTGCAGCCAAGCCCAATTCGGCAGAGCTGCTATTGAGTAACTCCAAGCGACTTGCAGTCAGAATAATAATTCACAAATATTATCTGCTATCTTGCTTACTGATGTCTCCCTCCTCCAGCACCGGCGGTGGAATAATTGCTATCCGCGGCTCGCGATGCATGGGCCTGAAGCGTGGAGGCGGTACCTCCGTCAAAGTTGACTGCTGCGGAACACCTACAAAAATAACAGAATGCATGATTCACACAGATTCAAACATGAAAAAAACAAGGAAAGGTGAGGTGAAACGTACACTCCATCGAAGCTTGGGCCTCTTCACGATGTCGCTTGGACGCGTTCCTCAGCTTTGGTTTTGGCTGCTGGGCCATGAACCTAGCTTCTTCCGAGTTGGCAAACTGGTTCAAGCCCTTCTAGATGAGTTCTACTCTCTCCTGCACCAGCAGGGATGCCATTGGATGGGCGGTCGAATTGGTGGCGGCTGCCACTGCCATTTGCCGGCACAAATCATCCACTCTGATATACACCAATGGTTCACATCCATCGATGATGGACCCCTCTGGAGTGAACATCGGTGAGGTGGTAGGGGACCCGTTTGGCGTTGTTGGATCTGCTTGAGAGAAAAATTGTAAGTGACTGCTGCCAGTTACTGATCCTCAAAGAATGCACATAAATGTAGGTAAAAAGCTTGCCTCTAGAAGGAGCGAGTGACATTATGTCTTCTTCTCTTGTAGTTGTTGCACTTGGCAGACTCTTATCTAAAGGAAGAGAGGAAATATTTGTCAATAAGGGCTCTGCATCGACCTCCAGACGCTCTCCAAGTCAATGACGAGAATTATCCAAAAGCCCGCCATAGTCAGGCAAATT
Source organism: Lithobius niger (assembly GCA_023313725.1). Taxonomy (NCBI): domain Eukaryota; kingdom Metazoa; phylum Arthropoda; class Chilopoda; order Lithobiomorpha; family Lithobiidae; genus Lithobius; species Lithobius niger. The sequence goes on along the minus strand of JAHWFP010047751.1, from coordinate 12,561 downwards.
ATCTCTCAGCTCCTCGTACGTCGCTTCACCAAAAGTGTGCATTAAATCACTTATACCGGCCCATTGTTGCAAAATCCATGCCATAACCATTGTTTATCTTATCACATAACAAAAGTGTGCGCTCTAAGTGTGCCGTATAAGTATGCAGTATAAGTCACCCACCTTTGTTGCAACAATGGTGGAGACGCTTGCCATTGTTGGAAGTGGCTAATTTACGGGATTTAGAATGCACACTTACAACAATGAAAACGGCAAAAGTATGGTAGGTATAGCTTCGCCGTGATATGATGATTTAGATTTCATATTTGGGATTCCCATTGCTAGTGTAAATGCTAGTTTCGTTGCCGTGCTGATGGTAATCCCTCCAAGCATTCTTTTTTTTTCAAATGATGCTAAGGTGTATTGTTCGGAATCCTTTGTTTTTTATGGTTGCGATGTTCCAATAGTAGTTAAAATGCGACAATCAAATGTTATTATTTCATTTGACGTCGAAAAACGTTATCAGCTAGATAGAAGCAACCAAAATGTAATTTGCAGTGTTTTTTAAAGTTCACTTGACTACCACCAATCCGGGTGGTGTATGCTTCGTCGGAATTCCATAACTATTCACGACCCCAAATTTACAATGGTGAGTGTTAAAAATAAATTCGAAAATTTGTAATTTATCCCATAAAAATTGTTCGGTTTATGGCAAATTTTGGCCCAGAAATACTAATTGGGGTATCAAGCGTTGTACCAAATTTCATTCGGGCTCCACCCAGACTAAAAATGTGCAACCAACAGACCAACCTATATTCTGCAATGTCGTGTCTGTTATAGGATACACTTTGCTCACTCCGCCAGTTAAAGTAGATTTCATAACGGTTAATTAAAAAAAATTATTAAATTCCATCAATTAGGAACTGAGTTATATTATTTTTAAGAATGCTCGACTTGGGGGCCCCAGGGGTGCGGAACCACGAAAAAAGGGTGGAGTTTGTAATTTCCTAATAAGATGTATTTGATTTACATTTTAAAATAAAAAAAATCGTGGTATGCATCAGTGATAAGATAAAGTGAACGATATGGATCCTTGGCCTACGGTCTATAAGTAACCTCAACAATCTTGCGTACAAAAAGCGCTTATTTGTCTTAAATGTGTATTTCTGGAATAATGTTTTGTTCACATTTTTTAATTGAACAATGGCGGTCTTCCCTTCGAAGTAGGGAAATTAAACTGTATTTCCGGTAAACGTGCGTACGGCTAAAAACATTTTCTTCTCGCTACTTCAAGAAGACGATCAATTGGAAATGGATCTCTGCCCCTACAGCCAATACGTTAAAAAAAATCCTGGGTGCATCAGCGATTCTTTGTAACAGATGTGTTTTGTGTGGCCCCCCCCCCCCCCGAATTAGTGGTCAACGGGCCCCTGACGTCCTAGTTATACCACTAACATCAGTATACTTTTGTCTTCACCTCAACTACACCACCTCTACAAAACTACATCATTTGCTTGTTATTTCGTTATTAGTGTAGCTCTTGTAAATTTTTAAAATTTATCTTAGGCTTGACTCTTGCATGCTAGTAGTTATGAAATTGTTGTAGCATTTTATATTATATTTGTTGTGGTGCGTTGTATTTTAATTCCCTGTATGCACTTGCTTACACTTTTCATTTATATTTCCTTATGCCGTGGAAGGTCTCACCGGCGCCTTTACAATTCAAATAAAAAGTTAAGTCTAGTTTTGAGTTACGTTGAGTGAGTTCTGAATTTAATAAAAACATACTTTATATCAAACGTGTGCTAGGTCCTTATTCATTAAGAAGTCCGCTTGTCTAAGCAAGTGTTTTTTTTTTTATATCGTTAACTCTTTAGTGAAATTGGATATAGTGAAGAAGGAACAAAAGTTTCGCAGTTTTGACCTTCCACATTAATTTTGAAATGTAATAAAATTCCATCTTACCTCTTGTCCCATCCCCATCTTCGATTGTATACCGTTGATTGGATACGATAACCAGATCGTCGTCGCTTTCGTCCATGTTTTCCTTCTGCCTAACCAGGCTTAAGATGTCCAGTGCATTACTCGTTTTTTCGGTTAGAACTAAATGTAATGTTCTCGTAGGAATAGGGTGTCCTGCTGAATCCGATACCAAACATCAGCACACGGGTGTAGGATTCTGATTGTCCGGGCCTAGAGTGCGGCATGGTCCGCAATGCGGTGGCAGACGATGGACAGGTCTTGGCCGGGGCAATGGACCTTGCACGACTTTCGTGGAAACTACTGCCACTTGTACCAAATCTAAACGTAAATAGTGAAATATAGAGAATGAGCAGAGAAACGCAATTAATTGTGACTGTTTTTTTTTCATTTAAGAAACTAGCATTATTGAAGCAAAGGCTGAATGGGATAAAATGTAAAAGAATAACCAACAAAAATTAATTCTGAATCAATGACCACAATCGGACCTTACGACATGCAAGGCTCAATATGAACGTCCATGTTAACGTCAAACATTGAAACCCATAATTGACATAGACGAACCAAATTTGGTATTCGAGGTCATGTCATAACTATTTCATTGTATAAAACATTTTAATGAAAACAATCGAACCGTTTCGCCTCCACAGCATGTCCATTTCTTGTTGTTTTTGGACTTTTGCCTTCAGTAGAACACCTGTTAAGCACCAAAATCATGCATATTAAGCTAAAAGCATGAAATTTGGTACATAAGTTATTCTTAGGAGTACAACTCGAACCATCCCCAGCCCTCCCCTCCCCCCAAGTGCCCACCTATATAGTGCTAAAAGCATGAAATTTGGGACGCAAGTCTTTCTTAACAGTAAAAGCCATGGAACTTCCATGAAATACCCCAAAGTGGCCTCAACTTCCCCACACATTTTGGTGTGACCCACAAAGTTTTCCAAATCGAGCTAAAAGCTTGAAATTTGGTAAACAAATCATTCTTAGCAGTAGAAGTCGAACACCCCCCCCCCCCCCCATGAAATACCCATAAAGGGCTCCCAGCGCACTCCTGTACCCCCCTCATTGAGGTTTGACCAACAAATCCTTACAGATCGAGCTAAAAGCATGAAACTTGGCACACAAGTCATTCTTAGCATTACAAATCAAACCAACCATGGAACCCCCACTAAATATCGCAAAGGGCCACCTAGCGCTCCTCCCCCACCCAGGCTCTACCCCCTCTTCCCTGCGTCTTCACCAACAAATTATTGCAGACATGAAATTTGGTGGTGTTGAAAAACTTCGGGGAAATGTAGGTCAAAGGTTGGTTAGAGGCTACTTGGAAAAACTCTCGGAAAACGTATCCTGGCCACAGGCAATTGGTCAGCGGTAGCCTTTTGCTCGCTAGCCATCCCAGTTCACTTCACTTAGGCTGTCACTGCAGATCTGCATGGGAGCGATCACCTCCCCATCGTGTTGTCCACAACACAAGGGGGTTCTGTGGCTTCCAGCCCAGCCCGGTGGGCGCTTAAACGTGCTGAGTGGTCAGCCTTTGCTGGGGCTGCTGAATTTCAGCGTGCGGTTGAGGACTTTGCTGATGTGGATGAACTTTCCACTCATTTCACTGAAGTGGTCCTTGCTGCTGCTCATGCTAATATCCTGCGTACGTCCACGCAGCCGAGATGAGTACTGTTCCGTGGTGGACACTGACTTGCGGACAGGCCATTCAGGCCAGCAGGCGCGCGTTGCGTGCATTTACGGTCAGCCCATCTAGTGGAAACTTTGTGGCCTTTAAACACTGCCGTGTCCGATATGTCATCCGTGAGGCTAGGCGTACTTCATGGTTTGGTTGACTCATATTTCGTCTATCACTCGCTCCACACCTTCTCAGCAGGTGTGGAGGAGCGTGCCTTTCCCGGTTTCACAACTGAAGGTGGTGAATGCCGTAATCTCTTCTGTGCTGGATATCGCCGAATGTCTTGCGTCTGCATTTGCGCGGGTCTCGAGTGATGACCCTTATCATCCTGGTTTCCTCGGGATTAAGCGTACGGAAGAGGCTCACTCTCTAGACTTTCGCTCCGACGGGCTAGAGGAGTACAATTAACCGTTTACCCGGCAGGAATTTGTTTCAGCTTTGTCCAAGTCGCATGACTCCGCCCCAGGGCCTGATGATGTTCACTATCAGCTGTTGGAACATCTGCCTCTTGCCTCCCAGCAGTTTTTGTTAGGATGTTCAACCGTGTGTGGGCGGAGCGCTGTATTCTAGCTACGTGGAGGACAGCAGTGGTCATCCCGATTGTAAAACCGGGCAAAGACCCTACTTCTCCTTCCAGTTATCGCCCAATCGCTCTGACTAGCTGTGTCTGTAAGCTTATGGAACGGATGGTCTGGGTGTTGGAATCACGGCGATTCTTATCTGCCTCCCAGTGTGGCTTTTGACGGTTTCGGTCAGCTATCGATCATCTTGTTGCTCTTGAACCAGATGTGAGGGAGGCTTTTCGCCTGCGTCAACATCTCGTTTAAGTTTTCTTTGACTTGGAGAGTGCTTATGATACGACCTGGCGTTATAGGATTCTCCGTAATCTCTATGACTGTGGCTTGAGGGGACGGATGCCACTGTTCCTTTTCGCTTACCTCTCCGACCGTTCTTTTTGCGTTTGTGTCGGAGCGACTCTTTCCCACCCGTTTGTTTTGGAGAATGGTGTGCCTCAAGGAGGTGTTCTTAGTGTCATCTTGTTCGCTATTGGGATCAACCCCATTGCTCAGCAAGCTGCTGTTCCCCAGTCTTTGTTTATCGATGACTTCGGCCTGCGCTTTTGGGCAGCTCACATGCAGACCTGCGAGCGCCAGCTGTAGCTGGCAATTAACAAAATCCGGACCTTGGCAATCAGTCAACTTGTGTAATGCTTTTCCTGTTAAGTCTTCAGAAAAAAAAAAAACACGGTATTTTGTACTTTGTTGATAAACCGGCTATTACAAAGTACAACAAACGATTAACCAGAAAACTTTCACTTTTTTTTTTTTTTGCACTTAGCTCTGTCTCATCGAAACTGTTCGGGAAGCTTTCCGAGTTTTTGTGGCAAACCTCACTGTTTTTCTTTGCTAATGGTTCTTGTTGTCTGGAAAAACATTGTTAAATATCAGTATCCTTTTCTGCAGCGTCGGCGTGCTATCCTGTATCCTTTTCACCGAAGAAAGCGTCCATATGCTGATCATATCGTAGTTGGGGCTTAATAGCCATTTCATCTATAATGATTGAAGCAAATCTTTGATGACGAAAGCTGATTGGCTTCCAAAGTCAGGTGCTCTTTTATTAAATCAGCTGTTCCTATGTCAGAAGATCTTCACGTCTTCAATATCTGTAACCTTTAAGAGATAGGTACTGCCATACTACACATAACTTGGTCAACTGTGAATAATATCTAGATTCTGCCTTGTTTAAACTAATTAATTGCTCTAACAAGAAATTAGCACATATATGTTCTTCACTTTATTTGTCAAGAAGCTTATGTAATGCTTTGTGGCAATCATTTTTCTGAAAGTAGTTTAATTTCAATCCTTGCGATCTGATTTTTTTATTTCCATCTTGCAGTGGCATTCGACCGATGTTTGCTTGAATTTGTGTTGACGATAACTTGCAAAAATGGCACGTTGCTGCACATCTTATCATGAGTGCAAAAAGTGATAAAGAAGGATACAATGCCACCCCACGGAAAGCAAAGTGAATGTTTATTCCTTTCCTAAAATAAGGCATATTTTGGAAAAATGCGAGTCTGAGTGTTTGGATAATCGGGTTCAGATAATCGAGGTTCTTCTACTGTATAAAAAAAAAACCACCAATTTCCAGAATTCGTAAAAATTAAAAACTTATGTTTTCTGTCACTTTTCTTAACCATTTTCTAATTCTAGAACCAGACCTTCCCAGACTTTTCAGGTTGGAGATGGGGAGCAGCTCCCTGTATGGTTTCCTGCATTTAAATATCAGTAATTTTTGTTTTACTTTAAAATAGTCGTGCTAAAACTTTTGTGTAGCAAAGAAAAAAAATGGTGGCATAATAACTTTTTTTTACGGAAGGGTTGCAAATTTTAACTAATTTTATTGCTGTATCTAAACTGTACAGATCACTCAAATGAGGCCATTCCTTCCGATCCATAGCTAAACCTGCAAATTCCGTATTGCATATTTCAGGACATTCTGGCATGGAAAATTAAATGCTTAAATTTATTAATACGAATATTGAAACTATTAACTAATGTTAGATTTTTTGTACACGAGTCAGAAACTTTGCAACCTCCTAACGACTGTCCTAGACAACCCATTATAGCCTACTATCCGATAAACTAAGAATTTATAGACTATAACACAACATGCACAAGATAAAACCTGCACTGGCTAGGTTACTGCAATACCATTTGTTACCACCTTATATATAAGACCTCATCGGCATCAACTACTCGGAAGTACATACAACTAAAACAGTTTTTATTCTTAAAAGTTCGTTCCATCATAAAAACAAAAATGTACACAATTTAAGGTGCATCTCAAATTTTCCAGTTATAGCTAAAGTTACTTGATCAGTTGATCATTCTTGTCATGCGTTTCACTTTCTTAATTGTTCTGGGGCCTTTGATGGTTTAGTCGATGTTATTGTTGAGGTTCCAAGTTTTACAGTTGTTTTTGTCTTGGGTTTGGGATTTTGAACTTCTCCAGCTGGCTCTTAAACGGCGGCGTGCACAGTAGCACACCTTGTTAATTAGTTTATTAAAATCAACTTGTGAAAGATTCTGACTGTTTTTACATTGCTGTTTAACAAATCCTGTAAAAAAAAAGAGGAAAGTTTAGTTTAAGCCTGGTGTTAATGAAACAATACCAGGCCTCACAGACCTCCAATTAAAAAATATAGGTTAACTTATTTTTTATTTTACAACTTGTAAAAGAAAAAAATAAAGGTTTTTGTAGGTAATTTTTCAGCACACATACTTAAAGGGCAGAAAGGATGATTTACTCTTGTTTCTGATCAGTTTGCCTGGTCGAACTTGGCGTCTTCAGAGCAGTTTTTCGTGTATTTGATGGTAGAAAAATCAAGTTATAGGCAATGAAAATAGGCCTATTTGAAGTATAATTATGTTTCATTTCGCGTTACTCTCATCTTTGTAGGTGCCTTAGTTCAAGAGGAATATGCATGCACGCACATCGTACTTTATTAATGAAGTAGATATTCTATTTTCAACCCTCGTAAATACAGAAAGAATAATTAAAATCCATTTTATATAGTAAAAAGTACGAAACGTTTGTCCTTTTTGAAAAAGAAAAAAAAACATAAAGTATACAACTACCGTAACTAATGGAGAAGTTTTCAGGAAAGCTAAAAAACATTTGTTTTTCAATTATCAAATCAGCAAATAATGCAGTACTGGTTGTGTAAACGTGATTATAAGGTCGAAATTGGTACCTTTGGAAGTAATTTGGTACCATGGTGTTACACATAATGAGCCCTCCATGATCCATACAATACTTGTATTATCATGTCAAGAGCAGTATTCAGTTTGATTTCCAGGTTACAACTACTGTAAGATCCATTACCATGGTTGTATTTTAGTTTTTGAGTGGAATACGATCACTTACGATACTAGTAAAATGATATAATGCATACTTTCTTTGTATTTTTATTATTATTATAGTCGTTCAAAACGGTACATGTTATTGCTCTTCAACTCTTAGTTGTCTAATGACGACTGCTACGTCTACTTCTACCAGTTCCTACCGCTAAACCTCTTCCTGTACCTTGCATTCCTCTCCCTCTGACCCTGCCTCTTGTTTCAGTTCCACTGCCTGTACCCCTGGTCCTTGCCCCTCTACCAATGATTCTTATTCCAGTTCCAGTGCCTATACCCCTGGTTCCTGCCCCTCTGGCCCTGCCTCTTGTTCTTGTACCAATGCCCCTATCCCTGTTCGCTGTTTCTCTTCCCCTGGCAGCTGCTCCTCTACCTCTTTGTAAAGTGTTCTCCCTCGTTGGTTGGCAGTTTCTGTATGTAAAGCATTGTAAAAAGGATGGTATTCACGACCAATAATTAACTCTTTGCACATCCAAAGGAGGTCATTTTTTTGCTTCAGTTACTTGGCAGATCACATCCACCTTATTTATCTCGTGAAGATTAGGTATTGGTCGACCTTTCCCTAACAAATTAATGGTAAAAAATTCCTTGGCTGCGTAGTCATGTTTAAAATATGTCTTGTGTGGAGTGTCCTTCCGTACATCCGTGATGCGTACGTTCGCTCAGTCCACAGGTTTTCCATTACTGTCGGCACTCACATTTTTACAGTAATAAGCACTGGCATGCTTCCAGTCTTTCATCTTGCTCTCCATCTCAACAACTTTGTATTTGGGTTCATTTGTTTTTGCACCTTCGACTATCGTATACCACTGTGCTGGAATAAACACACTTCTGTTTTTTTATGCTTTCTCTATTATTACGTGGACAGAGTCCCCTTCGTTTTGGGTGTGGCCGTTTTCTAGGAAGAAATGTGTTTTTTTTTTAACTTCCAAGGTTCTTACTGTATTACTGTAGGTACTGTCTTACTGTAGGTACGTAGAAACAACAATCTTGTTTTTGTTTTGCCCCCCGCAGTTGTCGCTGAAAAAGTGAAATTCTTTCATTCCTTCTGAAATCTTGGATTGCATAAACTCCCAAACACAACTACCAACATTTGCAGATCCACGCTTAGCCACCCCCTCATGCCACATGTAGCAATGACCTTGTTTACTCCCCAATTCAAATACTGTGAAATTGTATACCCCCAACTTTCTCCTATAGTACATTTGTGATGACAAAGACTTCAGGGTTACTAGGACCTGTTCGAGATCGTAACAAGCAGCGCGTAATTGTAGCATTGTTAATGACAATGTTTTTGATGCATCTTTTTGTTCTCTGGCTAAAAGTTTGTTGTCATTGTGGTCTTTCATTACGTTAGACATATTTTTCTTTTCATCTTCAGTGGAAGTATTAAACTTTGCACACAAATCGCATTGGTCCTTTTTGGGAACCCAAAACAATATATTAAATTCTTTACGGAACACGTATTCATATAGCCACTGTTTACCTGGTGTTACATTATTCTCGTTACATTTTTCTTTGTACATTAGGGATAACGAAAGCCTCTGTTCCAAGTATTGCATCTTTGTGTCCCTTCTACAGTAATGTGGCGAAACTGTCGGAAAACTCTTAATGTGGGCTCGTACTGTTTCACGAATATATGGAGGCAATTTTTTTTCCTGGGGGACAGGTTCTTCTTTCAGGCAGCAAAACACCCGATTCAGATTTTTTGCTTAGAACAGTAGCTATTACTTGATCAAAAAAGTCCATAGTGTTTTAAAAAAAAAAAAAAAAAAAAAAAGGTTTTACAAACTCCAATCTTTGCACCAATGGATTCAAAGATATAAGAGTATGTCACTTTTCCTTCTTGAAGGGTCAGCTTTACCTCTTTTTCTTTCATTAGACATGACGCACTGTGCAATAAAATTTCTCTGCAATGGTAAGCTACCAGTCTGCCAGTAGTCGGCAAATATTTTCTCTCTATTTTCCTGGTTTCAATAGACCTTGCTTTTACTGTCTTTCCTTTTCGTGTCACATAAGAGCTGCCTTCATTCCTTAAACGTTTACGTACGTTTATGACCAATTTTCAGGATCTCTGTAGCGCTTCCTGGATCTTTTTTGTGTATTGCTCGTGTCTATTTGATTTACTGATTCATCACCTTCATTTGTGCCTAAAATTGCCTGCCTCAGCATTGTCAGGATCATTGCTTGGCAGGTTATTGTGGTTTTGAGGGATAACTTTTGTTTCATTAGTAGCGGAGTCATGCAAATCGGCTATCTCCTGGTGCAGTTATGTTTCATCGTCCTCCAATTGTAAGCTTATTTCAGATTCGTCTATTTTACCTTTGTAACCTTTTTATGTGGTGACCACATTGAAATACAATTATCATCACTTGATGTTGACATCTGTGATGAGGTGTCATAGCCATGAGAACCTCAGTTCCCTTTTGTAGTTTCATTACGATTTGGGTTTACTTGGTGCTCCTCCAATTCCGAATCAACATTCATTTCAGAATTGTCATTAATGCCATTGTCATTAACGTTTGTCCCTTCTTCGGGTTCACTCAAATCGTGTATTGGTGGTTCTATAACATCTTCATGCTGTGGGGCACTAGTACCGCTTGGATTTACTGGTTTATTATTGGGATCATCAAATCCTACAAGAAAACAATTTAACGTTAATTTTCTGAACACATTATAAAATAACGTTAATTTTCAGAATAGTAAAATGGTAAACGTAGTAAATAATAAATCACAAGGTAAACGGTTAAAGAAGCAACCAGTTGCACGTAAACGTAATTAACAATAAAATATCAAGGTGGCCGAAGCAATTGGTTTCATTCATTAACTGCGTACATTGTCATGGTCGTGCTATCCAATTGGCTCTTCCCGTTTCTTACCTTGTTTTGGAAAATGCTGTTCTGAGAAAGAACCGTTTTCATCCCGTTTGGTACTTCTTTTTTTTTTTTTTTGATAAAGAATACATCCTTGAAGCAAGCAAACAATGTTTACCGTACGATCAGTCCATGAACTACTGCAGGAAAGGCAATTTCTGAAAGCCTCTGTAGACAGTGGCTCCACCTTAGTGACAGAGTTTGGCCGCAGTATTGTTTTCTTTAAATTTCTTTCGATAGCGGCACCCTCTATACGCGGATTCTGCTGCTAAACGAAAACACATTTATTGTAACTTTACATTACCCAATACTGCAAAATCGTAAAACTGGTGAAATTGCTACGATACAAGTATTGTAACAACACCTTACCACAGTTGTATATCAAACATTTTACAATCCTGGATGCGTGGGGAACACACACAATAGTTGTCTCTCTGCAATTAGTCAAAGTTGCAGTTACAATACTTGTGTCTCTCTTTTTTTGCCGGTTTGGTGACCTTCAGAGTTATGGGAGTTGTATACTAGGAGCAGATCAACATATTGAGTGTTACAGTATGTGTAACTCAAAAAATGAAAAATTGTTAGTTACGATAGTTGTATACTTGGCCATCGATATGTACATAGAAAAAAAATGCGCCTAATTGGTTGTTTTTTGTTTCAGGTAGTTAGGAATTTTTTTTCAGTTTTTTTTTCTGTCATTAGTGTGGTGTCGTCACTTGTGGCACCACAGTAATTAGCAATCCTTATTTCCTTATGTTAACCCATCCTACTTTAACAGACTAATAGGAGTGCCATACTATGTAACCATGTAATTATGATTGGTACTGCTCACCATAGATGTGACACATGATCAGTGTGTCACATGACCACATGACACTCATTATAAAAGGCTTGGATGCCTAATAAACACGTCCATTCCTGTGCTTGCATTAAGCTGTGTTTAAGTAATTATTCTGATGGGGGAACACACGCAATAGGCTACCTACCAGGATAGTCCAATGGCCCTCAGATCCCCGAATATTATCCCCTTGACTTTTTCTTGTGGAGGTATGTACGCAGTGTACAAAACACCCATTGCTAACATTAAAACACTAAAGGACAGAATAACAACTGCTATGGCGGCAGTTACTGAAGTGATGTTTGCCAATACATGGGAAGGAAATTATGGTATTGCCTTGATTGCTCCTGGCCACTAACGGAGCACATGTTGAAGTCTACTAACCTAGTGGAAAAAACCTTTGAGATAAGCTTCGTTTTGCAGAAAACTGTACGTTTATACGTAGCATAGTTTGTGTTTAATACATTTTTGTAATCAGGTAAAGACTGTATGTCTGTGGGTCACAGGAGTGGCGTGTATTTGGGAGCTATATATTTGTAATGGAGCCAACTTCTGCTGCTCAGGCACTTAAAACTGGCAAAATTACATTTTCATTTCTTGTACTGGATTATAGTAGCTGGGGCCTAAAAAAATCTTGGTTCCTGTAACATCACAAAAAAAAACAAAAATGGGGTCGGAATATTTTTCATTTTTTAAATTTTTTTTTGTACACTGAATTTTTACTCGGCACTTTGCATCAATTTATGAGTAGGCCTAAAAAATATAAATTTTTTATGGAATTTTTTTTTGGCAGCACAACTGAAAGCCTTGTCCTGTTTTGTTTTCCCTTTGCATTTTAATACAGACAAACGATTTAATATGAATACGGACGAATATGAACAAAAAACATTTCGAATCACTGAAATTTGAAAAAAAGTTAGGCACGGTCGGGTTACAGGAACCAAAGGTTTTTTGTTTTTTTTATAGGCTTAGTGTCGAGGTTACAGTAATGTTCCTTTAACTGCATCTATAATTCTTTTCGGCATCTCGGCCGAGCCTCTCTGTCCAAGGCAGACATTTTGTGTAGATATGTTTCCGTAAATACTGTGGAGAGGACCGCTCGCACCATCTTGCGCTGCCAGTTGCCACTAAGCATTAGGATTGATGTTTTCTGTTCAGGCCTTTAAAAAATGCTGCATCCATCCACTAATTCAACCTGAAAAAGTAATTAAGAAAAAGACTTCTGGGGATCACTACGGAAACTTCCTGAACAAAAACACTAAAATTTGAACAAAGCACTAGTGAGCCACT
>JAHWFP010047750.1:16351-44344 GCA_023313725.1 Lithobius niger | reverse complement strand
CCTCTCCGGAATCGAGCCCTGATTCCCCATTACTCTTAAAAACCATGGTACATAACCTACCAACAGTAGATGATAAGGCAGACAATTGAAAGAAGCGTCGCCAGTGCTAGGACCGTGCAGTCGGCTCCAAGTTATCAAATGGGAACGGACCCTTGCGGATCTGTATTGGCCTTGTTCTAATAAAAGCGTTTGTCCCCGAAGGTCAGAGCTGGCCGGCATGTATTAGCTCTAGAATTACCAGTTATCCAAGTACGATGGTACGATCTAAGGAAACATAACTGATTTAATGAGCCATTCGCGGTTTCACCTTACTTCGGCATGAACTTGGATATGCATGGCTAAAACTCCAGGTAACGCTTCATCAATGGCCTCTAACAGCAACACGACAGCAAGCCTTATTGCCGGCTGCCCGCGCACCCCGCAACCTTCCGGAGAAGGAGAGCGTGACACACAGACCACGAAGCAAGTCGGCAAGCCACCGGCAACACACAAGGGTACGTTTTTCCACTACTCAAATGGCATTCATCCGAAGCGAAGAAAGCCTCGCATTTCAGCCACAGCTCATGCACTCCAAGCCCAAGACACAAAGGCATGAAAGCAAGCAAGTTAGGATCGTCACTTACTCAAGCTCGAACATGGCTAAACATGCTAACCCTTGTGTACCCGTCCATAGCCCGAAGACCAACGGAGCAAACTAACGGTAGGGCCAAGCCAGACCAAACTCTTTCAGCAGCACATCAGAAGATTATTTCACCAACAACCAATGCATCCCAAACTCAAGGAACACATGAGCCACAACTGATTAGACTGCAGCCTAGTACACAAAACCCAAGATGCAGAGGCACAAGGCAATCATTACGATCATCTGTATACTCCAACTCGAACACGGCTCAACATGCTACCCTTGCGTACCCGTCCATAGCCTAAAGACCAATGGAGCAAGCTTACGGTAGGGCCAAGCCGCTAACGTTTAAACGCTTTCTGCAGCACATCACCAGTCTCACGCCCACAGCCAACACATCCTGGACTCGAAGAACAGAGCCACTACCGATTCGCCTGCTGCTAAAGCACTCCAAAACCAAGCCATAGAAGCACGGGGCAATCAAGTGAGGATCGTCCACTTAAGCTCCAACATGGGTCAACATGCTACCCTTGCATACCCGTCCATAGCCCAAAGACCAACGGAGCTAGCTTACGATAGGGCCAAGCCAGACCAAACTCTTTCAGCAGCACATCACCAGTCTCTTTCACCCACAGCCAACACACCCTGGACTCAGTAACGCTCAGCCACAGCCGATATGCCCGTCACTTAATAAGCTCAACCCGTGGCACGGAGAGACGTGGGACAAGCAAGCAAGGATCGTCTGCATACTCCAGCTCGAACACGGCTCAACATGCTACCCTTGCGTACCTGTCCAAAGCCCGAAGACCGACGGAGCAAGCTTACAGTAGGGCCAAGCCGCTAACGTTCAAATTCTTTCAGCAGCGCATCACGAGACCCATATACCCACAGTCAATGCATCCCAGGGAACCACAGAAAGCAACTACCTCTTCGCCCACCACTCAAGCGCCGGAGACCTGTAAAGTAAGCAAGGATCGTCCACTTACTCAAGCTCAAACACGGCATGACTGCTACCCTTGCGTACCCGTCCATAGCCTGAAGACCAACGGAACAAGCTTAAAGCACGACCAAGCCGCTAACTCTTTCAGCAGGACTCACTAGACTCACAGGCCTGCAGCCAATATCATCCCAATAAGTTCTGAGGGCAAGAGGGGCAGCCAGACTTCTACATAAGTGAGTCTAGTCAAACACCATTTCCAAGCTCAACAGCTATGCCTAGGATGCTCTCTTGCGTGCCTGCCATGCAGTTACTGTGCCCGAATCATCCATAAAATCACGGAACAATCTAAGACCGACGAAGCAAGAATACGGTATGCCAAGACAGGGCGTCAGTGCTCGTCCACAGTACAAGACCAGTCTCTTAAATGCATTCGCCAGCGGTCCGTGCACGACACACCCAGCCTCTAAGGCCAAAGCATAAGGAGCAAAGGCTCGCCCAAGGATGTATAGCACAAGAGCCGAGACTCCCACTTCAGGTCACAGCACTGCTGCTTCCAAGCTCAAAGCTAGTCAACAGCTACCACTTCCCGAAATGTCATGCTTCCGGTGCCCAAGTGCTAACACCTTCCAGCGACGTCGCACAGCAAGATTAACAAAGCAGCAGGTAAGTCTCAAGCAACTTCTGAATATCGTCCATTCGTGTCACGCTCTTTTCGGTCACGAGGACAGGCGGTATCTCTTGTATTGAGCGTATTTGTGGTTTTTGAATTTTTCTCCACGTTTGCCCCGCACCACTTTGGCAGAACCCCGCTTTCCATTCAGCTATCCAGCTCTATTTGTCCTCCTTACTTTAATTTATTTTGTACGTGCGGTCACACGGTATCTCAGATCCAAATCATCTTACAGAACTCTCTCAATCCCATCACTAATGGGTTCAGGCACGCTGCGCCGAAGCGCGATCAGGAACACAGCTGCACGAGACAGCCACCCTTCCCTAGTGCATGCCATCGGCAATATGCGGAACACTGCTCAATGCCGTAATCGGTGCTACATCGCATTTATCCTTCTGTGGTAGGAAGAACACAATTTAAATTAACCCCTGGCATTCCTTTCGGGGTTCCCGGTAGTTCCAGCAAGCAATAATTAAAAAGACATGTTGCCTTTCCTCTGACGAATTCATCGAGTACTAAAGTGTACGTAGAAGATGGAATTTAGGCAAACCCAGGGACTCCTTCCTTTAAAGTACCAGATCTGGCCTGACCTGCCTGCACCACCAGTCGTGTGCCCGAACCATGCGAACAAGACGTAAACACAGACCGATGATGCTAGGCGACTTCGTGTGCTCTAGATGAAAAAGTAAACACACCCCGTCATCGTAGCAGCTAACTCGTCCTTCATGCCCCCGAAGAAAGACCACAGAAAGCAAGTCAGTAACCGTTGCAACCCCACTACTCCTTCAGTTATGACACCGAGGTGGTTGAGAGCGATTCGGCGTGTCTCCACGGCTACACAGAACCCTCGACTATCAGCAGGTTTTCTTGGCATGGGAGAATAGCACATCCGTTTGTTTCAGACGCGCCAACCTGCTCTCCTCATTCCTTCAGCTGCCAACTTTTTTCCACGTTCTCAATCTCTCCAGTTATCATACAGTGTGGGTCTGAACCTTCATGGTCTTTTGGCATTGGGCTAAAATGGGATTCGTTCGGCCCACTTTTCAACGCTCTGTATCTCTCACCGAGCCTTCTCTCCTCCAGTGTGGGCCTGAACCTTCATGGTTGAAGTTGACGTAGGTTTGTTATCATGTGGCTTAACTTGGTGTTGAGAAGTAATCTTCCTCCATCTCCGTTCGTGAGCATGAGTCATTTGGACTACTTAGGGCTCCAAATCACAAGAGCATCGCTCCTAAGAGTAAGGTTTCTACCTGACCAGGGCCGTTATTTAAAGTTAAGACCGGGGCAGAAGCAATGTACACTCCCAGTTTTACCAAAATAAGACCGCCAAGGAAATGGCCGATGTTCACAAACACTGCTTTCATTTAGTGCACGTCAAGATCACGTAACCACGAAGGGCCGATCTCTATCGGTGCTAGAAAGACTGAAATCACCAATTCTCACTTCTACTGCTTTCAAACCATGTCTTGCTTCTACAGACCTTCATTTAGTGCATGCCAAGATCACCTAACCGTCAGGGGCCGATCTCTATCAGCACTGGAAAGGCAGAAGGTGTCAGGATCTGCCTACCGGACAAAATGTGAAAATAAGCTGATGGCACGAATAAGAGGCATGGCCCCGTTCATACTAATCAAAGCTCAGTAGTATTTGCATTTGCCAAAGGGTACATCACACAAAGACTGGCAAAGCAGACCATTACCCATTCTAGTTCTTTCCCGTTCTCCCTGGGCTTTCTCTTTCCTCTCTTTACCACCCTTGCCTGTCCATCCATGGCCCGAAGTCCACCACCACTCACTTCGTTCATGCCCTCATACTTTGAATCATCAGGCGTTCTCATTCATCAGACTTCACATCCGTCCTGTCTCTTGCTCCCTTGCCCACCCGCCTATGGCCCGAAGACAACCGTAGCACGATCACGGTAGGGCTGGGCAGCTAACATTCTTGCCCTCATACTTTGAATCATCGGGCACTCTCACTCATCAGACGTCATCTCCGTCCTGTCTCTTGCTCAGCATGCTAACCTTACCTACCCGCCCATGGCCTGAAAACCGACGGAGCAAGATTACAGTAGGGCTGGGCAGCTAACATTCATGCCCTCATACTTTGAATTGAATCATCGGGCACTGTCACTCATCTGAACAGCCTCATGCCTTACCTTCTGACCCAGCTGTTCAATCAGCTCAAATTTCCATCATCACTTCTTGGACTTAGCTGACACCACCGGGCATTTTGTTGCGAATAAGTCTTCAACATCTTCGGCACCGAGGAGCGGCATTGCGTGCAAGCATTCACACCTTTGGTTGTCAGCCTACCTTCGGGCCGTGATCGGCTCTCGTCTCCAGACTATTTGCGTGATAGCGGGCACGTCCACAAGCCATGTGATGCCGTCGACGCACCTCTTCCATGCCGTCAGCTCCGACACCATAGGGCGTTTTGTTGCGAATAAGTCTTCAATACCTTCAGCATCGTGGAGCAGCATTGCGTACAAGCATTCATTCCTTCGGTTGTCTGCCTACCTTTGGGCCGTGATTGGCTCTCGTCTGCAACCCATTTGCGGCATGGCCTTCAGTTAAAATGCCTCCTAACACCTTATTTTCCCATCATCTGCCCAAAATCTGTCACTCCTTCGGCTGAAAAGCAAGCATTCACCTTGAAAGCCACATCCATCTCGTGTCTGGCTCGAGCGTGGATCCTTTCCCATGTGGCAGCACTCTGTCGACATGCCTCCGGCTAAAATGCGACTTGGCGCCTTATTTTCCCATCATCTACCCAAGATCTGGCACTCCTCCAGCCAAACGTGCAAACATTCCGCCAAAAGCCCTTTCGTACCACATGTCTACTTCAAAAACCCAAGGTCCGATATGTATTTGGCATACCGTGGCTTTGTCGGTCTTGCCAAACTCTTCTTCTCACCTATGATTTGGACCCCTACATCAGCGTTGCTAATGTAGAAGAAGGGTATGCCTACTAACGAAAACGAGAATCAATAACCCATGCCAAAGTGTGGGTTGACGGCATGAAATAGCCAAAGACCTGAACAAATCGTGGTTTGATCGGTTACAAAACCATGTTCGGCCACGCTACATTCCTGAGTGCATCTAGCATTGCTACCAGCTAGAGGAACAGTTTGTTTGTACTTAGCCAAACTCTCGGCCTTCTGACCCACTTGTTCAATCAGCTCAAGTTTCCAATGAACTCACTACTTCTTGGTTTTTGGACTTTTGTCGTTTTGTTGTGGATAAGTTTTCATTACCTTCGGCACCGAGGAGCAGCATTGCGTGCAAGCATTCGAGCCTTTGGCTACCAACCTAGCACCGAGATGTGGTCGGCTCTCGTCTGCAGACCATTTGCGGCATGGCCTTCAGGTAAAATGCAACCTGGCACCTTCTTTCCCCATCATCTGTCCAAGGGCTGGCACTCCTTCAGCTAAAAAGTGAGTATTCAGCCTCAAAAGCCACGGTCGCCTCATGCCTTGGCCGAGCGTGGAGCCTTTCCCACGTGGCGGCACTCTAGGTACATGCTTTCGGTTAAAATGCAACATGGCGTGTTCTTTTCCCATCATCTACCCAAGATCTGGCACTCCTTCGGCTGAAAAGCAAGCATTCAACCTTGAAAGCCACAGCCGCCTCGTGCCTGGCCCGAGCGTGGAGCCTTTCCCACATGGCGGCACTGTAGGTACGTGCCTTCGGATGAAATGCGACCTGCAGGTGCCTTTATTTCCCATAACCTGCCGAAGATCTAGCACTCCTTTGGCTAAAATGCGACCTGGCGCTTTCTTTTCCCCATCATCTGCCGAAGATCTAGCACTCCTCCGGCCAAACATGCACACAGTCCGCCAAAAGTCCTTTCTTACCACATGGCTACTTCAAAAACCCAAGGTCCGACATGTATTTGGCGTACCGTGGCATTGTCGGTCTCGCCAAACTGCTCTCTACACCCATGATTTGGACCCCTACATTAGCGTTACTAACGCAGAAGTAGGGTATTCCTACTGACGAAAACGAGATTCTCTAACCCGTGCCAAAGTGCCGTGTCGCGGCATGAAGTAACCAAAGTCCTGAACAAATCCTGCGTTGATTGGTTGCGAAACCATGTTCGGCCGCGCGAGGTTGCTCAGTGAACCTAGCGTTGCTAAGGCAAGGGAATGAACCACCAGGCAAGGTAGTCCAAGGTAAGCCGAAGGCATCCACAGACTCCTGGGGAGACACAGGACAGAGTCGCACTTTGATCGCCCAGCTAGCCCAACCACTACAGCTAGTACAGCCATAGGTACAGAGAGACTACTGTCACTATATATGCTTTGGATAGTGCACCTAGCATTGCTAACGCAGGTCAATCGCAAACCTGAAGTGAGATAGAGGTCTGAATTTTTGTAGGGTAGGTAGGTCTTTTCGTGGCCGATCTAACAAGCCTAACCAACTCCGTCAAAATCAGACAAATAGTTCCGGAGTTGTTAAAAAAAACAACGAAAAAGCCACGAGCGGCCCCCTAGATGGTTGGCTTCTCCCGCGTACACACAACATCAGCATTGCTTACACACGAAAAATGAAAAGTGGTCGGATCACGTCCAAAATCGGCATGTGCCCGGGGGACGGTGCTAAATGGACGGCCCCAAGAGATGGGAGCCTTGGTACTAACCCTGTCGCGCTGCTGACCCTAAACGGATTTTTCGTAGCATTAAGGATGGTACGGAAAATAGTTCAAATGGTCGGGGCTCAACAACTGGCCATCTAAACATCATGAAACTCGGTGTCAGGGTAGCCCTCGTCCCCTCGCACAATTTAAGCCCAACTACAAGTCTGAGACCTCTGTGAGCCGAGCTATTCGAAAAAAGGACGCCACTTGGAAATAGCATTACGACAGTTAGGGCCACGCAGTCAAACGGTCGAGGCTCAAAAACTGGATGTCTAAACTTGATGAAACTCGGTGTGAGGATAGCCCTCGACCGTACGCGTGTTTCAAGCCTATCCCCATGTCCATGACAACCCTGTGAGCGGCACTATTCGAAAAAAAACCCTGCGACCACCTCAAAAAGCCGCGAGCGACCCCCAGATACTGACTTCTCCCGCGTACACTCGAAACCAGGAAAAATGAATATAGTGCTAACGCAGGAAAAATGAAAAGTGCTCGGCTCATGGCCAAAATCGGCATGCGCCTGGGGGACGATGCTAGATGGATGGCCCCAGACGATGGTAGGTAGGTAGACCTAAACCCTGTCACACTGGTGACCCCCAGAGGCACTTTTTGTAGCATTAAGAGAGGTACGGAAAGTCGGTCCAACTGTCGGGGCTCAAAAACTGGCAGTCTAAACAACATGAAACTCGGTGTCAGGGTAGCCCTCGTCCCCTCTCACATTTTAAGCCCAACCACGACCTCTGTGAGCCGACCTATTCGAAAAAACCCTGCGACGTCACTTCGAAAAAATAGCCAAACAATGGCCTACAGCAGGTCAAAAAATGGTTAAGTCCCACAGGTATGCTGTTTCTCCGTAACCACTCGTGTTTTAGGTGTGAAACTTCGTAGCCAGGGGTATTTTGTCCTCCTAAAGCGATCTAGCCTATCCCCAGAGTCGAGTCGAGTCTCGTATTCCGCTATTGACGGTCGAAGTATTTTTCATGGGTTTTTCCTATATAGGCCTACACTCAAAGTCGGTTTATTTAATAGCACCCCTTCTACTAGGGCTATGAGTCTGAAATTTCTTTGGACGTCCAGGGGTTATGTCCAGCTAGGCGCCACCGAGTTTGAAGTGTCTAGGACGTTCGGTTCGGGATTGGGGGACTTGAAACCAATGAAGAGCACTGGGCGTCAAAAGTCGGGATTTTTTCCTATGGGATTTAGAGCTATGAAACCTTTTGGGTGTCGATTGAGTTCTTTCAGCTGGGTGCACAACAAATTTGAAGGGTCTATGACGAATGGTTTGGCTTTGCCGAACTTGAAGGTCTATGGTGGTGTTGATGGAGATTACTGCAACAACATGCGGGATGACGGACACGTCTACCCACAACTTGTGTGCTAAAGGGCTAAAGACTGGTGTACTTTGCAAGGGGACGTGCGCGGTTGAAGCCAGACAGTTAAGATAGGTTGGCCGACACTGATCTATCATTTCTTGTAGAACTCCTATAAATCACTCCCATGCAGACATCAAATTAACGATCTGGTCAAGGACAAAAGTAAAAGCTTCCCCAAATACAACAATCCCTTTGAATGACTGGCAACAGGGGTGCTATAATTAAAATAAATACCGGAACTTCTACTCGTGCAGTTCCTCATATACACCAATAAATCAATTTGACATTGATCAATTGAGACAAGATAAGGCTAGCGTATAAAACGTGTCTGAAAGTGAAAGCACGCGTTCATCTGTTTGGGTCTTCAGCTAACGTGCATACCTTTGGTTCATCGTGTGTGCGTGTGAGAAACAACTAGGCTAACGTGTACAGGAGAGGCCAAGCCGATAGCGGCAGCTACGGAGTAGCGTCTAAAACTGACATAAGTACAATTGGTTCACATCTCGTATATTTGTGCTTAACTTCAATAGTTATGAATAATCTTTAGTCAGATAATACTATCAATTAAATTTATTCCATCATCCAGTCTAATGCCAATCGCCATGCCTATACAGGGTGAGGCAAAAGTCTGGTCACACGCAAATAAGTGTCGATACAATGGTCCTGAGTTAATTCTGAAGATATATTTGTAATGTATGTCAGACATGGGGAAGCCAATGAAGATATTTTCAATGACCTTGAAAAAATCATTCAAGGTCATCTGAATTCTATCTTCCAAACGGCGCAAGATACATAAAAAAAGTGAATTACAAAGTTGTAAGCGAGCATCAAACATGACAAACTGCGAAAACAGATTGAAAATCGGAGCACAGAGTCTTCCCTGAACGTTTTAACTGCCATGCAGTGAAGCACAGGGGCTGCCTCTACAAGTGAGTGCATGCGAGCCATGTCTTTCCTGCAGCAATGAGTGCAGTTAAATTTCAGATTGCAGTAAACGAACACGAATACGGATTAGGCCTAACACAACACAGAAAGTCACGTTCGGTATGTGATTACTTTCTGAATTTAAATTTATTTAATTTTTGGCCGAAGCCCTTTAGAGTGATTTACAGGCCGGTCGCAACAATCACCCTAGCAATAAAAAACGTTTTGCCGTTACGAACGCCCTCACTTAAACTCAGAGGTGAAAAACCCTGGACTTTCGAATTCCGGCACTTTTTAACAGCTTCTTAAATCATCTTATTACAGAGTACTTCCATTAAAGGGAAAATTATACGTTTATGGTTAACAGGAAACAATTGACAAGATGAATTAGCATCACTTGCTCACAGATAGATTTATATTTCCGCCACCTAGGACAATGTACATACCCCCCCCCCTTCAAAACAAAGTACCTTCACCAGATTTTTTTTAAGGAAATACGTTTCAAGAAAAATGCAGGATAGGCCTACGATCAGAATGCACCGAAAATAAGGTGATCGGGTGGGAAAATAGGATTAAAGGTGTGGGCACTCGTATGCGCAAATAACGTTTTTTTTTTTTTAGTGGTGGGGGAGGGGGAAATTTTACCTTCTAGTAGTAGGTTAATTGTAGCATTATTCAAACGTACATGTTACCGACTGGAAGACACGACATAATTATAATTATGGGGGGGGGGGGGGGGGGCGGCTGAGAGGGACAGGAATGAAAGTGCCCCAAAGTACGAGGAGAAAATCTTTGAAAAATTCGATTTATTCGCTGTTTATTTCATATATATTTTTTTCATTATGGTACCATACACTTCACAACACAAGAAAAATAATCATCACTTAACAAAACATTAGTCGTATGTTTTCTAGTAGCAGGGGCGAAAAGTGGGATGTAATTTTCGACCACCCCCACTTCCCCACAAAAAAAAAGTTTTTCTGCCCTTGGAAATGAAGTATGGGCATTCATAACAACAACGCGTTTTGGTGATTGTGGCAACTGGGCTGGATGTCACTCAAAGGGGCATAAGCGCCGGAAAAAAAATACTAAATGTAAAACCAGAAAATAATCACATACCGAACGTAGCTTTCTGTGTTGTGAATGATGGCGCAATTTAGACCTAATCCGTTATCATACGTTGTTTTCTTTAATTGCATACTGAACTGCACTCGTTCACTTGCGTTGATTGATGCAGGAAAGACTCGCATCACATAGTGCATTCGCTTGTAGATGCAGCCCCTACGCTTCACTGCATGGCAGTTAAAACGTTCAGGGAAGACTTTGTTGCTATTTTGTTTACCTCAAAACTATTGCAATTATGCTCCGATTTTCGCAGTTTGTCATGTTTGATGCTCGCATACAACTTTGTAATTCACTTTTTTGCCGTATCTTGCGCCGTTTGGAAGATAGAATGCAGATGACTTTGAATGCTTTTTCAAGGCAATTTAAAACATTGGCTTCCCCATATCTGACTTACATTACAAATGTGTCTTTAGAATTAACATAGGACCATTATATCGGCAGTTATTTGCGTGTGACCAGACTTTTTCCTCACCCTGTATATTTTACTAATTTTTAATCACAGCATTCATTCACATTTCTGCATTCATTCATAATTCTGACCGCTCGCGATTTTTACAGCCAACTTGTTTATTGACTTGCTATTTATTATTGCGTCCACATACATTCTGCTGTCATATATGTATGTATATTGTTGCATTCAGTTATAGCTATTTTGGTATAGTGATCTGTTCTGGGGTAACAAGTCCGCTGGAATAAATCATTACAGTGGTGTCTAGAAGTGAATTCAATACCCTTTAAAGTTCTGGAGGCAACTTGCAGATCTTTCTCCCCGAAAAGTTATTAGTTAAGCTGTGATTTTTATAATAACATAAGACATTACAACGGTATCTAGAATTGGATTTAATACCTTTTGATTTTCGGATACAAATAATTCCACGAAAATTATTGGTTCAGTTGTATTTAGTTTAACATTTGCATAATAACGGTTCCTGAAGGTTGATTCAAACAATACTTTAAATACACGAAGACCATTTGTTGGATATTTTGCGTGGTGAATTGCTGTGATTGTTTAGCATCACTGGAGGCATTAAGCTCGGAGGCGCACATCACAATTATTGATTTATTTCCACGTTTTGGCAAGAAAAATCGCCCAACTGATTTGAAGATCTCTCCAGCAAACTCACTCCTCCGACACATGTGTGTAAACCAAAACTTCTCTTTCATTTCAATTGACAGAGAGCTTTTCAAAGACAGAACTTTGCTTGCGAGAGATCAGATTCACCTTACCAAGCGCCGAAAGATAATACTTCAACTCAAACTCTTAAATGTGCACACGAATCTGGAAAACTTATAATTCTAAATGGGAGCATCCCCATGGACATGTCTGGTACAAGTGTTTCTTCTGAATGTTACTCCAGGAACTTGGCATGTATTGTAATTAATGCTCGTAGAGTTATTCGGAACATTGGCTGCTTTTTGGAACTTGCGGGTAAGGGTGAATTAGATTTCATTTTCGTGGTGGAATCATGCCTGCACCGGGACTTCACCGATGTTATGGTAAGTGATTTAAACCTGTATTCGGTGATTAGCCATAATCGGGTAGTAGGGGTGGGGCATTGCTCATCCTGCATCGACTGAACTACCCAGGGGATTTGGGGATGTTTCCATGTTTGCTGAGGGAATGGTTATATCAGTGTCAGAATCTAAGATTACCTTCGTGTTTTGCTACCTCCCTGACAGCAGAGACCATGCTGCAATTTTAAATGTTTGCAATTTTATCTCAGGATCAATACACAAAGATCATTCAAATGTTGTTCATGGAGATTTCAATTTCGCCACTGTTGACTGGAAAAGAAACAGCGCCATTGATGAACACCATCGCTTATATCTGGAGGAATTTGCACCACTTGGTCTGACACAACTTGTGGAGGACCCAACCAGAGGTGAAAATTTACTCGATCTCATCTTCACACATGAGAATAGATTGATTTTCTATCTTCGGGTGGGGGAACACTTTGGAAATAGTGACCATTGTGTCGTGTCCTTCCGGGTAAATATCTCCTTGACCGGAAGTGTTATTCAGTTTCTGTGTAACAAAACGGTCCCCGGCAGGCTTGACCTGGCCACTCTTAAATCATCACTCACTGAAGTGAAATGGGACAATTTGATTTTTGGAACGCATAAGGAAATTGACCAATCATGGGCTTGTTTCCTTGGTATCGTGACTGGGCATATAAATTTTAGTAGAGAAACTACGAGTCAAAAATCCACCATCAAACACGACCATCTCCCATACCATCTTATTAAAATGAGACAAAAAAGCTGCAATTATGGAGAAAATATCGCGAAAGCCATACTCCTTTAAATCTGGTTGCATACAACAGCCAGCGTAAATTGTATACAGTTTCTATATAAACTTGGCATTGACAACGTGAGGAAAAAGCAACACGTGCAGGAAATCCTGCAGCACTTTTTAGGTTTTATCGTCAAAAGACTAAAACATCTCGTGCCCTGATTCCTATCTAACTGATAACGTCTCTAAAGAGCGACTCTTAGTTCTATTTTTGCATCGAACAGTATTGTAGACGATGGAAAGGAATGCTTGCCTATACAACAGATCCAGGGAAATTTTGAGTCCTGTAACGAGGTAGTTTTTACTGAGTCAAACGTTCTAATAAATGGGCTGAAACCAAGTTTTTCATGTGAGTTTGATGGATTGTCGGCCTTTCTTCTCAAACAGATTGAACCGGAAATTTGTTATCCCCTTTCAAAATTGTTTACCCTATCTTTTAAACAGGGAAAGCTTCCTGATATCTGGAGCACAGCATACGTAGTTCCGATGTTTAAGAAGGGTTACCCCTCCTACCCCTCAAACTACAGACCCATTGCCTTGACTTTTATAATATGCAAAATTATGTCGTCCTAGACAAAATTCTGCAACACACTGAAAAAAATTCCATTATTAGCAAGGATCAATTTGGCTTCCTGCCCGGTAGGTCTGCAGTGCATCAGCTGCTGTCTGTTCTGGATCGTTGGACATCTGTCGTGGACATCGGGGTTGATTGTGATACAGTTTATTTCACTTTTAAAAAGGCTTTTGAGTCCGTCGTACATCGGAAACTCCGTCTTAAGGTGAGGGGTTGTGGTATTGGTGGAAGCCTCTGGGTTTGGCTCTCTGCTTTTCTACAAAATCGGTCACAAAGAGTTAATATTGAAAAAACTCTCTCATCAAGCCAAATGGTAACATGTGGGGTCCCCCAGGGGTCGGTGCTCGGCCCGCTCCTTTTCGTTATCCATTTAAATGAAACTGTAATACTTTTGACTTCAAATTCGCCGATGACCTTAAGATTGGCACGGAGAACATTCATTCTGGTTGTTCTCTGGATCTTTGTGAAGAGATACTTAGTGTGGAGAAATGGTCTGAGGTTTGCCAGCAACCGCTTTCAGTACATAAATGTCAGTTTTTCCATGTGGGTAGCGGAAGCTCATGCCAAAATTACACTCTCAAAAACGAAATCTTACCTTCTGCAAATAAAGTGAGAGACCTGGGAATTTTGTTTTCTACAAACCTTAAATCTTCTCTACACTGTCAAAAGATTAGTGTTGGATTTTAGACGAATGGCAGTTGTCAATGGCAGTAGTCAGTAAATGCTTTATATCTAGCAACCTAAAGACGTGGGTTGGGCATTTATGGTTTTCGTGCGCCCATTGTTGGGTATGCAACACCAGTTTAGTCCCCTTACCTTTCAAAAGACATTGATCTGATTGAGTCGGTCCAGCCCTGGTTCACAAAGGGTTTGCCGGGTCTTCACGGTTTAAACCATATCAAGCACCTTTCGAGAATGGGCCTGGAATTGCTTGAACTGCGTAGGATCAAATTTGATCATCTTCTTACATTCAAGATTCTGAGGGGGCAAATCTCGGTTGATTTACCATTCTTCGACACGATGCCAAACACATTACACAAGTGAACATCCCTGTAAACTCATCTTGACTGCCGAAAAAATGTCTTTTCTATTTCTATTTGGAATTCCCTCAGCACTGAAACGGTTTGAATGAACACGGAATCTGGGTTCCGCAGGATGTTGAATGGGCAGTCCCTTCAAGCCTTCCTTAAGAGACCAAATTAGCTTGCCATCATATTGGGGCTGTGAGTTGTAACCTCTTCGATCAGGGTCCAGTGTTAGCAGTTCAACCTCCTTCTGGAAACCTTCCACTGAACCGTTATAAATACGCGTAATAGTAATAAGATCACGGGGAAATTTGGCAATTGTGGATAATATTTCACTATACAAATTTACGGTCAATGGTATTTTGGTGGATTTTTAACCTTTTTGATTTTAGCCTGTGATTTAAAAGTATTTTGTTGGTAGAAATCAGCGTTTCACAGGGCTAAAAGAGTTTCAGTAAATGGTGATTTAGATTTTCCTCTATAGGAGATTAGTGATTTGTGGCAGTGATTAGAGTTTTGTCACATAATTGATATATACCCGTTGCTTATATTATTCACATTTTTTGGGTCTACATATATGCCTAGTTTATCGCATTTAAAGAATTGTTTTTGAGTTGTGATTGTAGGAGTTGTGGGAAAAAGTAATTGGACGAATTGAGTTCAAAATCAGGTTGATTTCTTGTATGAAAAATGCTTAGAGCTAGACGTAACAGTGCTCGAGGAGCGAGCCAGTGATCATCAAATGGTAGGCGTATAGTAAAACCTTTAAATATTCTTTTTTCTTAATTTTAGTGATATTTTGGGTAGTATGCCGAATCGACAGCATTCACGCACACTTCCTAGTAAGACCGATTTGGAACCAGACGACACTAATCTAGTTGGGGATGAAGGCTTCATTCTAAATTCAAAACCTCCTAGATGCACTCAATCTCGCTCACCTGTTCGTTACAATCGTAATAGAAATCAATCTAGAGGTAGGCATAGGTCTAGATTGCCACTTAACACTCGTGTACCATTGGATACAAATTCAAGTCAAACTAGTACACAACCAAGTAACAGTGTCAATGAACACCTAGTGCAAAGAATTTTGGATCAAACTTTGGCTGTTTGCTTACAAGCAAATAATAATAATAACGCACAACAGGCATATAATATTCAGCTCGAATTATTGCAGAAAATAGCAGACTCTTTTCAAGCAGTACAGCATAGCGATAGTAGTGATAAATCAAGGATTTGGGAGGAAATTGGAGCAGCGAAAAAAGCAACTACATTCCCGTTTGTGGGGTTGAAATTTTCGATGTATTCACTTTTGCATTAATGGTGGAGGACTTACACACTCCAGAGTCATACTTAAAAGACTCGGAATTGATTTCTGTTGCATGTAGTAAATGCACCGGGGACGTGGCTAAATATTTAGCCATGAACATTGCTAGTTTTGAAAATTCGATGAATTTTAAGGAAATTTTAATCGTTCGTTTTGGGTGTGGAGGCGAAACTGTAACGCTGTACAGTTATCATGCAGTTGAATTAAAAGATAGGAAATCAATAGAGGATTTTTCCGATAGGCTTGAGGGAATGGCGTCAGCACTTTGGCCGCTAAAGCCTGAAGACAGTGCGGACGAACGATGCCACAAATTAGCATCTAAAGATGAAGGTTTACGTTCTGGTTTTCCTCACGCTATGCCACCCGAAAGTGAAGTACGTTTAACTACTCAACATCCTACTTCATTCAGGGAAATGTATAATGCAGCCATTTTCAAGCGTGCCGGCTTGGCCTGCTATGCAGGGAAAAGAAGTAAGAGTATCTCCACTAAGCCAGACGAAGCTGCAGATAGTAAACAAACTTCGGGTAGCGAAGTTAATAATCTGGCTTTTGGTTCTATGGTAGACAATATGAATTCATTTAAAAAGGGCTAAAGCCACCCCTATTAAGACTAAATTACCTTCTAAATTACCTTCTAGCCATCAAATTTTAAAATGATTTATATAGAAAAGGACTTAATAACGGTTGATAAATAAAGCCTTCCGACTCCCAAGAAATATTGGTGCGATTCTCGTTTGTAGGTGATGTCATTTTAAGTTGTTTTTATTTTTATAGGCCCTCGTCGTGATTTACACCTGTTTTTTTTAATAACATTACTGATACACTGTGGTGTACTGTGGCCCAACGTGAAGTACACTCTTTGCCACGTGGGTAACTATGGCATAATAAATAATGGAACACAAGTGTTGTGTAAGCTACAACTGCAGAGATGGTTTACTTCCTGTTGCTCAGTGTTTATATACAAGTGTATAGTCATGTGACAGGAAGTACGTCCCAACTACTATTACAGAAAACATAGCTAGCCTATTAGAGTAAGTTATGGTAAATGGAGGGTTGACAATTAGGGAACCTAAATTGAGAGCGGCCATTGTGGTGCCATATGTAACGACACCACATACACTCAACAATATTTTTGAGTGGGTTTTGATGTTAACTCAACATTTGTACAGTTTTTATACTTTTATTATTCTAATTAAACTAACAAATAAGTAAATACTCTGAATATACACTGAATAATTTACACTAAATTTACACTGCAGTGTCAGTTTACAGTAGAAACTGATTAAAAACGCAACATGTAAATTTCAATTGGGTATATAATCTACAAACATCGAAATTTTACAATAATTCCAGTTAAAAGCTATCAGTTGTATATGTTAATTGGTGAAAATGTTTTCGTTAATGAAAAATACTGGAGAAAACAATTAAAATATACTGGGAAAAAAACAATACAAAACGATCGTTACACATTTCACAAGAAAGGTATCTTCAGTTAGGAAAAACAGCTATTTTATCAAAATAAATAAAGGATTTCATATTCCATTTGTTTTTCCTTATCTATTCTAGTAACTTACAGCCCGTCTTGGGTGAATTTCGTTTGAAACGGGTGAAAAAACAAAGTTCTCAGTTTCAGGATGTTGTCTTCTGTTGAAAAGGACGGAAAGCCATATTGGCTGAATTAATGATAAAATAATTACAGATAGATTTCCGTCTGTATTAATTTGTCTACTGCTGTTGATGCTGTCTAGTGTACGATAATGTAATTTCGATCATACAATTATCGTGGTTGTTTTGCTATTGTGGTATTTCACCCTTCTTGAATTAGATGAATTACACAACGTCATTAGACCTATTTTAACTATCCTAATGCATGAACATAAGCTATACAAATTATAGGCCTGTATATATATACAATTGTTATCGGAGTCAACACAAAATATTTTCTTAAATGTATGGTGTAATGACATCCCAGTTTCGTTTAATAAAGCAGTTCGGTATATATTAGAATATAATTATATCAATAAAAATAATAATATAATAATAATATCGATGAAAAGAGGGAAGTGTTCTCATTTTAGTAACATCTACAGACTTAGTTCAATAATGAATTCCAAAGTGCACGATAATCGATTTTATGACAATCGTGCACGTTAAACATGATGATAACAATATCGACGGTATACAGTCATCTCACGATAACACCAGAGTAGTACAATGTCGCTGTTATGTTAAGAATACGTTCTTGATTCTGAAGTAGGTCTAATTAAAGAACTAGCTATTAATAAAACGTGCCTCGGTAATCGTCTTTGAAATGGTCACTCTTTCTCGCTAAGTCCACATGGATATCGAAACTCTTGACCATGTTCATGAATCCACTTGTTTGATACTAAACAAAAACAAAAAAAAACGGGGAAAAAGTTATTTTCAAGACTAAAAAGAAAATTATTTTAAGAATGAAAAAGAAAAAAATTATTGGAGATGACTCACACATACAATGGAGAGGATATATTTGTGTGCACATGTTTGATTTTGGTGGAAAGAAGGGTATACCTCTCCAAATAGGAAGAAATTAAAGAAATTGCGGAAAATTAAACGAAAACTTCGTTTTTTGGTCTTAATTTTTTGGGAACAATACAGACCGATGCAACCTATTCTCAAATAATAATAACTAGAGGAAGCCCGTGCTACGCATGGCTGGTCTTAGGTGCACCGTTTCCAACTTTGGTGCGGTTTGGTTGCACAGGTGTATATCGATGTTTCCCCAAATTAAGTTTCTTCAATTCAATTTTCCACACACTGGCTGAGAAACGCTTTCACCGACTTAAGTTTCTTCAATCCAATTTTTGCGCTCACTGGCTAACAAAATTATGCTGATTTTTGTTCACTTCGCTCACTCAATCAGCGCATACCGTGACTCAAATCACTGGGTGCACCATTTTTAAAATTGGTACGCTCAAGCATCATTGCATGAAAAAAAATGTTCGCTAGCTAATAATGTTGTATTGCTTGCTGAAGTTCGTGACACTGGTACTGTCTGGTTGCTCATGTGTTTAACCAATTAAGTTTCGGTAATCAAATTTTTCCTTAGATCACTTAATCAGCAACCCCAGTCACGATGCAGCCTCGACTCCTTTTCCGGACTCGGTGTCCAGGCACTGACATTTAAAGACACAAGAGGTGAGAATGGGTTGTTTTACCAACCACTTGTGACGCAACCAATCGACAGGTTAAAACTCATTACAAATTTAAAGTTAATGCTAAATTTTAAAATGACATAATGCCTGTAGGTCCTTAAATATGATTAACTAGAAGATCCATATAATTATGTTGATATTTCGTGAAGGGTTTTTGTATATTTGGTTAAAAAGAGCAGTGTTCCGATCGCTTCAAGTATGGACATAAGGTCAAATTGGTCTAAGAACTTTTCAAAAGAAGCAACCGAGTAAAAAGACCCAACTTACTCACTTAGGAAATTCTAAGCCGGAACAACTCGATGGGAGAAATAATACTTCCGACTGTCAAGTCTACACATTGGGAGAAACAATTTGGGGTTGTGAACACGGGTTCTATTATGTGTTTGTCTATCAAAGAGCGATAGTTCAACCGTAATAGATGATGTAGAATCTTGTATGTAAGTCGCAAATCCGCTTTTAGATGTCGAAGCTCTAATGTATCAAGGTGAAGTATTTTTAGACGTTCAGAATATGAAAAATCTTAGTCCTGGGATTGTTTTTTTTTTTTTAAAGGTTTCTGCACGGACTCAACATGATCAATGTCCTTCAGGAGATGCGGCGATCAGAACTCGCTCGCACACTCCAGGATGGGGCTCTGGATGGGGATGATGCCCAGTAAAATCTGCCTAGTTCCCGATGTGAAACAGCTCCAAAAATGTAGATGAACTCGCTCAATTTCGACCCTTAATAGGCAATCAGCAGGTGTTTCAAGTGAAAGGACTACACCAGGGATTCAAACTGGCAATTTTCTGATTATCGCAGGGCGTCACGATAATGTCCAGAATAACGGGACAAGAATAGGTCCCATAGTTCTGCGATAGTCGCTCATACTACTCTGGCTAGCAAAGAATGGCAGGGACCTATAAAAAGTGGATAACAATGGCATCATAAAATGGCATTTCCATTGTGTCCCTGTCTATTCTCCCCATTCCTCTATCCTCCCAAAAATAAGAACCCTTCGTTGTGTTTATCCCCCTCCTTCCTATCTTTTGAGGGGAAGGGAAAACAGACCATCAGACCACATAGGACCACAAAAGGGAGAGGGTGTAAATGGAGAGAATGAAATGGGAGTGGGGGACGCCGACAGAATTCTATTTCATGATGGCATTGTTACCCATTTTTATTTAATCCCTACGAGTCTTTGAAGGCCAGAGTAGCGTGCGAGGTGATTTAAAACTGTAACGGTTTGTTTAAAAAAACCCATATTTTGAAGGTTCACTTAAGTGATTAAAATGCCTTACCCCATTTTGTTCCAAAAAGGACAGGACAAGCAGCATGTTTTGTGTTGAAGTCTACTTCACCATTTTTGTGTAAGTTGTACCAAAATGCAGCAGAACCCTGAAAATACAAAAATGCAAATATTAAGTTTTTGCAGGAGTATACAAAGATAAAACTCCATGGGGAAGAGGAATAACAAACTCTTGATTCATTGTAGGCCTACCCTAAGAAACAGTTGTGTTAGGTCTAGAGAGTTGTTCATAGTCTGTTCTTAAAGGTTGTACTGTATTCTAAATATTGTTGTTTTATTGGATGTCGAATACAGAAAAGCTGGATTTTGGGGTTAATTGTTTGTTACAAATATTCTTGTATTTATTATTATTATTAACGCATTAAATAAGGAATTTAAAAAATGGTTAGCGATGATTTTCTTTCTAAATATATTATTTAAATATAACTACGCAAACTACAATATTTAACATATTTAATGTAAATTAATATAGATGTATTAATTAGTAATTACGTATTAATTGTTTTGAAAAGGTTAGATCTTTTTTTGAATGGAAAAATCTCTTGTATTTGTAAAGTCTCAAAGTTTGTATCGCAAAGTTTTCTGAGCTAGAATTCTTTGAAAAGTTGGTATTTACTCAGATAAGTTTTTGAATGGAGTCGTTAGTAAACCTTTTTCCATCTTCTGCACTTGCATTGTTGATTACTATAAAATTACACTTTTTTACTGCAAATAACTGGTGTTAATTTTTACTGTATCTAGGTTCCTTATTACCATTTCATGCATAACTGTTTGCTTTGCACAGATAAGTTGCTATTAAACTTCGTGCCTTTGTATTTATGTAGTGTAATAAAGCATTTATTTATTATATTTATTTTCAAAAATTATTGTTTTTTTCTCTGAATGATTGCTGGCTTAATTAACACTTTCTTTTTATTAGTTGTGTTGGGCTATTTTTGCTGGTTTTGTTGTTTATTCATGGATACTGCTAAAAATACGCTTATTCATTGGCCTTGTAATGAGTAGGCCAATTATTGGGTGCCTTCGAAAATTAACCGGGTTGGAGCAAGTAAATGTAACTTTCGTTTTCCATACGTCACGAATTGGTACCATTTTAAACCCAAAATTCGTCACCAGAAAGATTCGTCATCGTATCGACTCTCATTCATGTGACAGCAATAAACTACAAGACAGTATTATTTTGAACACAAAGTAGGACTTTATTTACGTACGGGATATTAAGATACATTGAAACTTTAATCATTTCTGAAGCTTATTTGTAGAATTATGACACTGAACGCAACATAAATTCGCCCACCTGACACAGTGAATTAATGCAAATAAATTCAACCACTCCCTTGTTTTTATCTCGTATCTGATTGGTCGATAGTCGATTCGTTTGCAGTGTAACCCCCTGTCCCCCCACTTACCCTCACGAACCACCTCGACGAATATAGTTTGTTCGGTCGTATGGTTCACTGCCTAAAGCATAATTTGAATCCTATATGTCCAGGCAACCGTCTAATGTTAAGCTAGATAAGGGGATTATGACGCGACATCTCGCACGATCTAAGCGATTAGTACATGCAACAGAGTGCTTCTACGCAACCTGAGTTAAATAGGTCAATTTTCAAAGACACCCTATATATACGGGTAATAATGTGAGTTAATGCCGACCCTCGCCTGGCGTCGAGCTGTTTTGCTTTGATTCCCGTCACTCGCGTGGTAGGCTTCCCCTCAGTGCAGAAACAGCATCTGAACTCAGACTACCTCTCGAATTCTGGCGACATGGCTTCGGCTGGCAGACTGACAAACGTTCAAGGTACACAGTGGTGTGTATTATCTAGTGCTCATAGTCTTCAGATCATAGATAACTGAAGAACCATAAAACACGAACCTTACGAGGCCAAAGAGTTACGCCGATTTCTGGAAAAACTGTAGCTCCTCCAGCTTCCACATCGCTCATCTGAAAAAAAATGTAGCGATAAGTTAATAAATTTTGATTGAAAATTAGTGTATGATGTAAAATTTGCGTGAAGTGACGTCACTTTCTTGTGCAATAATGCTAACTAGGATAATAAAACCTGAAATGGTAAGCTGCAGAATCACAAAAAGAATAAATAACGCTTAACCACCATTCGCTAGAAAAATGTCAGGTTTTACGAGAAATAAAACTTTTGTCGACTAAAAATGTTTAAAACTGCTTTAAAAAATGCTTAAAAACGCTTAAAAATGCAAGTGATTCTTCGGCCATTAGCACCATCCTCGTCAGATCACTGCACCACGCTAAACTCAGTAATAAACCCGAGCTTAAATTCAACAAAAATTAGCAATTCCAAAAACGGGTATACTAACTCTAAGCAGAAAAAAAATGTGTCTTTTCCTTAACCACAACCACCACCAAAAACTAACGAGTCCTTCACAAATATACGCTTTTCATGCGATGAAATTTCTACTTCATCAAGCAACCATCAATAAATAAATTACTGACGACTGAATGTACTTTTCGGCCAAATGGTGACGAAAATTCTCTATTTACAGGACTGACCTCTTCACCCTGTTTGTAGTGAAACTGATAAACCCGTCCTTGTCTAACAATTATTTATTGTTAGTTGCTCGAAGACGTAGAATTTCGTTGTCTGAAAAGTGTGAACTACCAAACTATTCTTAATTTTGGGTGTGGAGTTGGAGGTAGTGGGTGGGTAGGGGGAAGGGGGAAGATACACATTCCGTTTTTCTAGTTAATGTTGGTTTAACTGTTTAGGTTGATGAACTAACTCAGAGTTGTTTTCATGGTAATTACGTTAATTTCATGTTGAATTTCATGTCAGGACTTAAGGTTTTCTTTAGCTTGGCACACTAGTAAATCTAATGAAGGTGATAATAATTCCCGAACCATCACCTCCTTTAGTCTTTACAAAACACGGCAAATTAAACACCGTTGCCTTGTAACTCAATGAAATAATAACATTTCGTCGCATTTGACATGTTTATATAACATACCCGTGTCTAATGGTTTAAGCTTCCTCGTTGCCATGGCTACTTGAAGTCTCGACACCGTGTTGCATTACTCTCGAACCCAATTCGCCGTTAGCTGCTACTTACGAAATTAACATGGCAGGTAAAAATTAGGTCTAAAAGCTGAAAATTAGGCCTAATTTCGAAAACTAGGTCCAAAAGCTAACATGTTTTTAACCTTCCATTGTGATGGTTACTACCCTTAGATTATTCTGTAATAGAGATTGCTGTTGCAATACGTGAGGTGCGTACCTCAACTGCTGTAAGTAGTCGCTGCCTCCGCTTGTTATAAGTGTTTTAACGTTTTTATTTGACAAAGTTTTTTTTTTAATATATTAAACGAAACTTGGTCGTGAACTATGGTCTGTTTCAGCTTGTTTTTATTTTTTAAATTTTGTAATGATTACTAATATCAAGATTGGATAGGACTGGAACTGAAGAAACCGTCTATATGTATATACATGATAGGGAGATATTTAATAGTTCTGCTAACGTCACCTAGAGGGCACCATAGTTTCAGTTTATGATGTTCTAACCCTTTCGTTGGTTTTAGACTTCTGTACAGCCGTAACGGCTGAGAAGACTGTTGCAACGACTTCGTCTGTCCGTCGCTTTTTTCAACTTCAGAACGGTATCAGATGAGACGACAATGGTTTTCATTATCCTATAGATTCATTGACGAAACGTTAGTTAAAAAACATGCAAATTAAAACATCGTTACTTCCGCATAGCTAATATTCTTTGTCGACGTAACGAAGTGAAATGATAACATTTGATCGTCCCATTTAAACTCTAAGGATAAAAATGCAACTGTAAAAACAAAAAGGATTTCGTTATGAATAAATAATAATAATAAATAATTCATTCGTCGTGTAAAACAATCACGACAGGACAGGGTCGATAAAGGTCACTTACGCCCGCCCATAAATTTTAAAAGAAGTGGTGAAACGACAACAGATTGTTCAAGTTCATAAAATTGCCTAAAAAGACCCGCCACACATTAGCTTAATGTGTGACGACACACATTAGCACACACGTTAACGACACACAATAGCTTAATTTAAAATAGTCTCGACGACATGTTGCATGGATGAATTGGCTTATTTTCGAACCAAATTCTCCGCTAGCTGCTACTTACGAAATTAAACGGCAGGTAAAAATTAGGCCTAAAAGCTGACTATTACGCATAAAACTAAAATAGGCCTAAAATCTAACACATTTTTAACCGGCAATGATGGTTACTACTTAACAGAGATGACTGTTGCAGTGCGTGACAGAGGTGTGCACCTTAACATATTCGAAAATGGCGGAAGTGGCGGCAGTCTACAGAAGACCAGTTGCGACTAGGTAGTCGCTGCAGCTGCTTGTTTCCTGATGAATCCACAGATTAAAGTTGGCAAATTTGTAGTATTCGTCAACATAATTAACAAATGGTGGAAATTGTCATGACACAACACATCCTAGAATGAGTCACTCGACTTTAATATAAACATATTTATCGGTCGGTATGTAGCAGCTTAGCAACACCCTTAACAACGCAAGCATGATAGTAAATATACATTCATGTGTATGATGACACAATGCGTCCGTTCGTAAAAGACTGAACCACATAATCGGATCGGATCGGCTGCTGTTTGGTCTGATTACATCAGGAAAGTGCTCTATGACTTTTGTAAGCGAGGAAGTGCATGAATCTGAGATCCGTGTCGGTAACTAACTGAATAAGCTGAATAAAATAAGGCTTTAGAACTTATATCGCCATGGAACTCACAGCTGTGTTGTGTAGGTGCACAAATAAAAAAAAGGACTAGAGGACGCTCGTTCGAGTGTATGCTGGTTCGTTATTTATTGGAGTTCAAATTCATATGTGTGAAAGAGTGTGTGGCTGTGCTTACTTTGTCTATATTATCCGGGCGATTTGTTATTTGGGACTTCTTTTTTTTTCTGTGTTTGTTGATGTATGTTTTAAATCTGTTTCGTGTGCATGGTTACGTATGTATTTTGTGTGTGCATTTTTAATGTGTGAAACAAGCAGACTCTTTCTTGTTAAGGGTATTTTGTTTTGATCAATTTTAGGGTATAATACTGTTTTCACACGTATAATTCGTCGCGGGTCAGCCCTGGCCAGCCCTCATGGCAAGCTCCGGGCGCGCTTTGATTTCACACGTAATAATTGCTTGAGAGCCGACCCGTGCTCGCTTATAGGAGCACCGCTGTCGGAAGGTGGGTAAGAGCTGTGAGTCGGCTTCAGTTCTCATACTACGTGTTTTCATGAGAAGCTCGACATTAATGTCAAACCGACGTCGCTGTAATGTTTGATTATAATAGCCAAAAATTGAAAAAAATCAAATACGCAGATACACCACCTTCTCCATGAATATAGGGAGAAAAAAAAGCCACAGGAAGCAAAATTAAAAATGTCGTTTCTGTGGAACACCGCACCCTGCCTGATGAAATTAATCTAACCACCTACCCTATATATAACCACATGAAAAATAAAACAACCAAACCATTTTATTTGTGACTTTAACTCCCCTCCCCACTCCCGGCTTTTTTTCCTCAGACTTTTTCTTTCGTCTTTTCTCCGTGTTTTTTTTTTTTAACTTTCCACGGTAAATGTGCCACGGTCTTGTGCAACGGTCAATAGGCTATAAATCCATTAAAAAAAATTGTTTGTGTGTTATTAAAACACCTTTCCGTTAATTTGGTAATACTAATCTACCAGCTGGTTCACCATTTTATTTCTGCGTTATTAAATGTTGGCTAATGTTTTTATTTCAATACGGGTGTGAAACCCATTTCTGTTGCCCTTTGGAACTATTGTCAAAACTGATGTCCTTTGGATACGAATAAACCGACGCCTTAATAGTTAAATCTTGGCGATGTAGTTCGGCAATTGTAGTGTCGATATATAAACATATCAAAAGATTAACGGTTCGAATTATTGTTTGGGCAGTCCAACGTTCAAGAACAGAAAATAATGGATATAGTTCGTGTCACTCGACATATTATTTTCTCTTTAATTTATAAATATGATGTCATGTCTTCATTCTGTTTGTTACTTATGACAACATGACTTCGTACTCTCTGAAACGTGGCTCTTTGACGTAGGTTAGTATTTTATTTTATTACTAAAAAAAAATTTAAAAAAAACTACCGATCTTATCTAAATTTTTCCTTGTAGTGCAGTTTTTCCTTTGGATACATCCAAACGAATCCTTTTAATGGCGCGAAATTTGCAAAAGAAATAAAACTGGAAAAATTATATTATTTAAGGAAAAACACTGCCAGTAATTATTCCAAAAGCTGAGAGAAAATCGATCAGTGCGATGCATCATGACTCTTCTAACATGCTGATATACAATACGGGAATTTTTTTTTATTAAGGTGCAATATTTAGTATCTTCTTTTCTCCCACGTGTTTTCAATCCGCCGCTATTTAATTTATGATTGTCACGTAACTATTTCTTTTTTAGTGTTTACAGTTTTGTTTGTTGACATGTAGGCTAGCGAGCTGCATGCACTACAAGGCTACGAACGCGGGAGGGCTCGCTTCGGATTTCATACGTTAAAAATAAAACACTCTGGCCGGGGCAAGCCACTGCTGGCCTCGGCTGGAGAGGCGGACCAGGCGGGCGTGCGTCATCCCTGGCCAGCTCGCTTTAGCCCATAAAACATTATTACGTGTGAAATCCTCCATCACGGGTCAGCCAGGGCTTGCACCCAAACGTTATAACGTGTGAAATCGGTATAAGGAAAGCGCTCAAGTGAATGAACCACAGATCCGTGTTAGGAACTTACGTAGAATATAACTGTAGCGATGCGATTTCCAGTCATTCCTTGAAACGCATTCACGTCTTCTTTCTATAATTCGAGAAAATAAAGTCAATTCTCGTTGACAAGAGGTCAGACATTTCTGTTAAACTTGAAACAGTATTCCACTAACTACTTACCTTGTAAAAATCGAAATGTGGAGCGTAGTGCCCTCCAATACCATAATTAACCACCTTGATATAGATGCAACAAAAAGACTTTGCTATTAACATGTTAACTTTCACTATGGTGAATAAGCAATAACAATGAACTAACAATAATGACAACAAGAACGGCAACAATAATCATACAAAAACCACATAAGGGAAAAGGGATCCATCAAGTTTTCTCCGTAGAAAGTAGTAATATATGAGCCAAAACAGCTGCCACCAAGTTTGTGATTCGAACCGTGATCACTCAAACTTAACTGACAATCACACAGCTGTCAACAGGGCTGGATTAAGCCTCCTAGAGGCCCGGTGCTTAAGATTTATTGTGGCTCTATCACCCCCCCCCCTTTCCCCCCAGTCTCGCAACAAAAGGAGTTTTCTTTTTTTGAACAATAATTTTTTTGGAAAAACAGTAAAAGTATTTAAAAAAATTATTTAAAATAGTACCTTATTTGGTTTTTCCCGTGATCGTGAGGTACCTTTGAGGCCCTGTTTGAACCCCCCCCCCGGTGGTCCGGCCCAGGGCGTCGGTAAAGATTGCGTGATCACGGTTAAGACAGAAAACTTGGTGGTAGCAATTTTGGCTCTAATATCACAACTTTCTACGGCAAAAACTTGATGGGTACATTTACCCTTATGGGTTTTTTTTGTACGATATCACCCCTTTTGGTTTTCTGGTTTTCCTTTAATGTAAATATTGATTGTGAGCTTCTTATGAAAATATAATTGTAAATCGTTTCTTGAACAGCCTGAAGAAACCGTCACTTGGTATAATTAATGATCGCTGATTAATTGTATTTCCAATAAACTGCCAGTTGTATTACATTTGATTGTAAAACAGAAACAAGTGAGCACGATAAGTTAAAGGGATATTCCTCCCAGCGCCAATTTCTCGAACCTCTTACATCAAATATGGCCCCAAAGGTCTATTTCCTAACCGTTATTCAATCTCTTGGTAAAAATTCGTTTTAAAATGTGGCGTCAACGAGATTTTTTGTTAAATAATTGTTAACTTTATTTACTGCG
>JAHWFP010047750.1:0-10500 GCA_023313725.1 Lithobius niger | reverse complement strand
TCCCGGCATAAACTTTTATAGCGAAGCATGTGATACCACAATGTTTCATCAGGTGTTGTCTACAGTAGCCCTTGTTAAGCATTAGTGGTGATTTAAGGATACTAGGATGGTGATCCGCTGGAAATTCTAGAAGACATAAACTAAAACATAACCTTATACCTGTAGAGGTTCAGCTGTGCTCATGGTCAAACCAGTAGCAGCTTCCAAACGACGAGAAATTCGTTCAATAACAGGATGATCTCCATTTAACAGCCACGCACTAGGACGAAAATGAAACAGGAAATAAATTATTTAAGCCTCGTTGTCTCTTCTGGTCTTTCTTTTGCTATTCAATTTTTATCTCTTGTGTTATCATAGGTAATATCACGAGTGCAAGGGTAGTTATCGATAACTTTTTGGAGCACGAAAGTTTTTACTCCCATTAAACTCGTGAGTGCTTGTGTTGGCTAATTATTAAGATCCCGAGTCACGAAGTGACAAGGGAGCTTATTGCCAACTCAAGCAGGAACGAGTTTAAGGGAGCAAAAACTTGAATGCTCTATAAAGATGGATAACTACACGCAGCAAGAGGGGTATTTAATGAGAGTATCTCGCGAGAATTTCTTTTATCAGTTTATTAATAAATCAATTACAAGCATTTATGGGAGTATGTTAGAATTTCTGCATTTTGTGTTCATGTTGTTGTACTTTTATTCATTTTTAAGCGAGTCTATTAGTTCAGGATTAGGTGAACTAGTTTCTCCGTCACTTTCGGAGTTTCAGTTTCGTTTTTTTTTAACACGCTTCAGTGTGCAGACGTTAGCAGGTAGCATCTCCGTAGAAACGATCACAGAATGCCACTGAAAATCGTTAATTTACGCATTAGTAAAATTGTCCTAAATGTTTATGTAGCAGTTAAATTAGCTATACGTTTTTACATCCATATTCGTTATTTATTTATATTTATCTAATCGCAAATCTATTTGCTGCTGCACTGTTGGAAGCGCGCCTACTATGTTTCAGTCCGGTGAGGCTGTTGCTCGCTGTGTTGGTTGCTATGGAAACGAATACGGCCTCGCTATTAAAAACGCTTAAAATAAGTTGGAGTTACAATTCCTGAAGTGAAGATACATTGCGGACGTGTAAGTACATTGTATAGTGCATGTGAAGCATATCATCCTGCAATGCGTTACCTACAGCTGCAATAAACGAATCGGGTCTAATGACCAATTCTATCGCCATGTTTAAAAAATGTTTTCTCTATGACGGTTTCATTAGTTAGCACCAGTCAGAAGCAGAAGTCGTTGTAGCAATCGACGTCCCATCGAAAACAAAACAAATGACCCCCATCCTAAAAACTGTTTCACATACTTAATTTAGCTTCTCATTTTTTACTAAGCCATTATTTAAGCCTTTTAGCACGTTTGAGTATGCGATTCCGGTTTTATGTGGTGCCACCTAGTTGATTATCGAGTTTGCACTAGTGCAGCTTACCGATAAGCACCCTCTTGGTAGATCCTTCACAGTGCTGATCAGAATAAGCAGGCTGTGATTGGCTGATTCGTCAAAAATATCCGTTTCCCATTTGCTAAAGAAAACGAGGGAGATACCATAATTTTGTAATTTTCATTGTTTAAAAGCCTCCGTTTAATCACAACAACAATGTTCCGAATAAGTATATTTATTTATTTATTTAATACTCTACGAGAGCCTACAGGACATAAGTACGGAAGAGGAATAAGTATACTTTGGACATTTTCATTGGGCATTGTTGTGCTACTTGTTGTGTGGCAAATAACCCAGTTTAGGTTCGTTCTCCCTAAAAGCAAAACAACAACAACGTTGGCATTTCACCAAACATATCCACTTTTAACTTATTGAAAGTTTATTGTTGTAATAGCGTTAAATCAGTTGGCACGACAATGTGAAAAATAAAAGTATTGTTTTTCATATTGTTGTGTTAATTGGTTACATGACATTGTCTTTATTGATCTTACAATCCTGGACGCTAAATGCTCACTCTAACCTACTTAGCATCTAACTTAACTGGTTATTTTATTTTTATTTTGTTTATTGAGCTATAAAGGACTACATATAACTATGCGCTCATGCTAGCCTACTTAACGCTACCTTAACCTAAACCAGGATGACCAGGTCACCAGAGAACCACAAAACACAAAACACGGGGAACACTGGAATAAACCAGAGAGCGACCATCAGGGAACTCAGGGGAACACAAGGA
This sequence comes from Lithobius niger, assembly GCA_023313725.1. Classification (NCBI taxonomy): domain Eukaryota; kingdom Metazoa; phylum Arthropoda; class Chilopoda; order Lithobiomorpha; family Lithobiidae; genus Lithobius; species Lithobius niger. Next base: position 8,279 of record JAHWFP010047750.1, on the reverse strand, counting down.
AAACGAAGACCCATAATACGCACATTACTTCTGCCTCATCAAAAAAATGCCAACAACATTGAATGTGTCCAGTTACCTGGTTACCTGGCTTAACTGGTTTAACGCTATTACAACAATCAAATCCCAACAAATTAAAAGTGGACACTTTCGAACAATGAAAAAGAGAGTCAAATCATCAAACGATGCATCAACAATGACTGTGTCACGAACGTCATGAAGGCACACAAGCACACTATTGTTACTACAAAGATTCAGTGTAATTGAATAGTCGAGAACTGAATGATAGTTATTGCATATTGACTCGAAGTTTATGTCAAACTTGTAGGAGTCTACAATATTCAATATTTCTTAATACTTCAACAATATTTCACATAATTGAAAAAGTAACTTAATAATAATACTAATATGGTGAGAAAATATAAGCCAATAACGTAAATATAAGCAAGTCCATAGTTAAAGACAGAGTGGGTCAAAGATATTATAAAATTGATAACCACATCAAAAAAGTACAAAGTTTTATGTGAAAGGAGAAGAAAAAGTGAAGGTTCATCTTTAAATATTTTTAAGGCACATATGTGCTTTTAGCGTCGTTTTCAATTCCCTTAATTTTTCAACGTTAAGTAAGTGTTCAGGCAAGCTGTTAAGAAGTTTTGGTACAGTGTATTCTCTATTACGTTCTCCATACACATTTTTTTGCAGATGGTACTGTGTACCGGTAAGTGCTTCTCCTAAAGTATAAGGCTTTAGACTTATCATTAGTTTTAAATTTATGGCTATAGTAGTGGTTGAGGGTCACAACGTAATCTCTCAACTGAGTAATCCGTAAAGTTTTCATATTGGTGAATAATTCATTAGTTTTTTCACAAATTTTACTTCTAAAAAGTATCTTAATGATTTTATTTTGTGCTTTTTGAAGTGTAGATAATGCGAATCCATAGACTTCAATACCATACCTCAGAACAGATTCAATCCAAGCGTAATAGATTTTTAATTTGTTTTTTATTTGTTTTGCATACACCTTCATGATTGCTGCAACCTCTAATGAAAAATAACATCAAATCATTAAAAAAATTATGCCGGAACGGATTTAAGTATCGCTATGAATCGTTATTGCGACTCTTTTTCAAAAATGAGCCGATGTCAACCATTTAGAGGACAGTTTGTGTCTAATATAGTCCTCAGAGTTAGAAAAGATCCTCTGTGGCAACCCGCCTTGGACGATATTCTATCTCCTTGTACAGCAGGTGATAAAAAATATCCTCTGAAGTGATTAACCAGCCCAATGTTGCAAACGTGTGACTATAACTAATACTTCAATGTTTTCTTTTTTAGTAGCTGGACCCATGCATGGTGAATTGGGTTTCCTGTGTAAGCCTCTTCCTGTGTGTGGTCTTAGTAAACTAACTCGTGTTTGCAATATTTAACAGTTTGGCTAATCGTTTAATTTTACTCTTCTCCAATGCAATCAGGTGTAACCCTGCACTGTCCTCTGTTCGCTTGGCATATGAATATTCCGTCTGATGGAAAGAAAATCACCACGGTACTGGCACCGCAAAATTGTTGTAAATTACCGAGGTGTCAACGCCCGCACTTGCTAGTAGGATAGAATGCGATGTCGCCCCCACTCGCTAACCTGATCAAACTTGGGTAATTATGCACTTCCACTCACCTGATGAAAAGTGGGGGCGTCACTTCCAGTTTTCGTCGATCTGGAGGAGGGTGGAAAAGTGTCTTCTACAACCTTTTTTTATTTATTTTTTTCGTATTCGTCAAGATGGTGGAGGGTGGAAAAGTGTCTCTTATTACCCTTCATTAGGTTTCGTCGATCTGCAGGAGGGGATGCTATCTCCTATGATGTCACATCCGGTTGGTTGTGTGATCGAAGTGGGGGTAATGACGTAACTGCCGGTCACGCGGGGTATCGCTTCCGTTGGTCTGAAAGAGGGTGCGCCTTTACTACCTTTTTATTCGTTTTCGTCAATCTGGACGAGGGTGCTCTCCTGTGGTGTCACTTTCGATGAGTATGGGAATGATGCCATTTCCGTTAGGCGCCAATATGGAGGAGGGTGGGAAATTGCCTTTTACTACCTTTTCGTCAGTCTGGAGGATGGTGTATTTTTTGACTCCCCTTAAATCTGGCAGTCACCTACACATACTAGTAAACTCTGTTTATCGGATGAAAAACGGAATTAAAAAAAGAAATGGACTCTTGTTCTTTTATTCTTACTGGCAAAGACTCTGACTTGAGATTTAATCTAAATACACCGATTCATTTAGACCCTGAAAAGAGCTACAAATTGGCACTTATTAATTTAGACACATATAACAGCATATACAACATCGATTCAAAAAATAACAAAATTAAATACACCGCAGATGCTGGTCTAATTTGGCAGAAAGTGATAGTCACCCCCGGGACTTACGAAATTGAAGATTTGAATAAATTTCTCAAAAACTCGATAGCTCAAAATGGTCATGACAGGGAAGCCATTTCGATTCTTCCTAACGTAAACACTTTAAGAACCAACTTGATAATTAACGATTCAAAATATGGAACAGCTTTTACGGGTAAAAAGAACTTGGCTCGAGTCTTGGGGTTTCATTTAGGAACCTACTTGAAGAGTCGAGAAAGTCAAAATACCGTCGAAATAATAAATATAAACACAATTTATGTGCACGTTGACATCATTGGAAATTCTTACGTAAATGGTGACACTCAACCCACTTTATATTCGTTTTATCCAAATTCTATTCCAGGTTTCAAAATCATAGAGTCTCCACATAATTTAATATATTTACCCATTACTATGCACTTAATCATAGGTATAAGAGTGTGGCTTACATCTCAGACCAACGAGCCGTTGAATCTGAGTGGTGAGACCCTCACGGTGCGACTTCATTTAAAATCTAAAAATTAAAAAAGGACAAGAAGCTCGTGTTTGGAAAAAAAGGAAAAGGATTCTTTCATAACTTTAATAATAAAAATTGTAATAATAATAAAAACACAAGCAGTTTAACGCCTAGAAACAAAGCTTTCATCAAATTTATAACAACGGCTAGAAAATGATCATTGTAGAAGACTATTTAAAAATCAACGAACCTTTATTGTCCGACTCGTCGATCGAATCTTACACCTATCACGAATATAATCCCATCGTTGGTACGAATCTCAACAATGTAAATTCTGAAATTCGAATATACGTGGAAAACCAAGATTTATTCTGCACATTGCCAACAGTTCCCACTTGGTTAAAGGAAGGTTGCTGAAGGCCCGATGACTTGGCTTATGTGATGTTGATGTAGTGAAGTAGTGATTAATAATGCTCCCATGTTCCTGTTTTCTAATATCAAATACCATCTAGGTGATAAACAAGTGGACGAATTAAATTATCTCGGATTCGGTACTTTAATGAAAGGGCTGCTCTCTTACGGATTGACGGAACAGCCAGCATTGCCAGCATAGTGCAGCTTCTGTCGCTGCTGACCTAACCGACAACTTGGGTTTCAAACAGCAGCACGCGCCCATCATCGTTGAAACAATTCCCAAAGGAAGTGTTACATTCACCGTTCCCTTGAAACACATCGTGGGATTTTTCGAAAATTACGACAAGCTAATTTATGGAACTAAACACGTGCTCACTTGTATGAGGATCAGCGATTCAAATGCTATCTTCAAAGCTGCAGCCGATAGTAAAGTTGTTCTCAGTAGCATTTCTTGGCTAATCCCCCACGTTACCGCATCGGACGAGCGGTAGCATAGACAACGGAACTACAGTGGATTTAGGACTTAGACACTTGTGAGCTCCCTCAAAATACCAACTTCACCTGTTGCGTGCTGACTACTTCTGCGGTTGAAAAACCTAGGTGGATAGTTCTAGCTTTTCAAACAAACAGATAGGACGCTTTAGGTAAAAATCTGGCCGTGTTCGACCACTGTAGTTTGCAAAATGCTCACATAACTCTAAATTCCGAAAGATATCTGTTTCTAGATCTGAATACTAATTTTCCCACTGGAGAGTACGTCGGCTTGTACAGAATGGCGCAGCAATTTAGGCAACTTTGTTATGACACCAACGATTTGAGTTTTGACTTGCTTCAGTTCAAGAAAGCCTAGCCACTTGTTGTGTTGGATTGCTCCAAACAGTACGAGAGGCTTCGATCCGGATTTGTGGATGTACAAGTTAAACTGAAGTTTAGAGCAGCGGTGCCCGCTAACACTGTCTGTCATGCATGCTCTGCTCATTGGCAACAGGAAAATTAATCTAAAGTTTGATAGAGGCAAAGTCGAAGTTGTTTATTAATAAATAAGATATGGCGCTCAAAACTAGACCACGAAAAAAGAAAGGTGGTGTTTTGCCGTTGGCGTTGCTAGGGCCGATTTTGGCCGGAATTGGTGGGTTGGCAGGATGGACCGCGGGGGTGGTATCTCCCATAAAAAAACCACAAAACGACGCACAAATTCTAGCTGAACTTGTGCGACATCATAAACAAGTGGAAGGTTCCTGCATGAAGAAAAAAAACTAAACAAAGAACGAAGCCCAAAAAAATTGCCCCGTGGCAAAGGTCTTTACGTAAGACCACCAAGGGTTTAATCAACTTTGATAAACCTTTAACAAACCATGATTTAAACTGATTGGCAAGAGTAATGAAAATTCCTAAATTTAGAGGTACTTTTAGTAAAGACACGCTTCCTTTAAGACTTAAGCTTACTGGTGAAAACGGAATCGTAAATTTGGAAGATTTCCACGATGGAGACGGAAGTCACTGGGTAGCCTATTCTACCATTTCTAGCAAACCCTGTTATTTCGATAGTTTTAGCAACATGGGTTCTCCCAGTCTGTGGTTAACTACTTGGGGCCGGGAATTAAATACAATTATGAACGCGTGTAAAACTTTGACCAGATTTGGTGCGGGAACTTTTGTTTATTTTTCCTTAGCACCTTCTTTAAGACTCGTAATTACGAAGCTGTTTAGACAGGATGAAATTTATTGAAAAGTGACGTGCAAATCTAACTAGAAATAAACGTCTTCCATATGAAAATCTTAGACTGTGTGTACCGCGATGGACGAATCTTTTTCTATTTCGTAACGATCGTCGAAAATGGTAGTCGTCGAATGTGCTTCCTTCGTTTTAGTAATGAGAAAGGTTTTCGTTCCCGCTATACATTTAGCAACGACTTTTACACTCGGATGGTTGCAGTATAAAATTACTTTACTAATTATACCAGAACTTGTACTTAAGTAGTTCACAATAGATCCAGAATTAACGAACCAGTCGACTTCTTTATGCAAAGGGCTTTTCAAGCAGAAACTGATTATCATGAAACAAATTTCGTGCACAAATTTCTTCGTAGCCGCGTCACTAGGTAAAGTCGGCTTGCTTAGATTTCTAATCGGTTTGTTCATGGCATCAAAGTATACCTTCTGTTCGTCTTGTATCAAGCAATTGCTGTCGACAAATACCTTTGTAGCGGTATCACTCGGTAAAGTAGGTTCGCTTAGATTTCTTATCAGTTTGTTCATTGCGTTGAAGTATACTTTTTGCTCATCCTGTAATAGGCAATTCCTGTATATGTAGACTTAAGCCACATTCTTAATTTCCTTCTTCTTCTCGTAGAAATTTCCGTCAAACCTGTCTACGTACAACTTGTTTTTTTTTCGATCCTAGAAATGGTGGAAGCCAACTCGTCGAAGAGCAGAGTTATGGATGGAGGCAAGTCGGTTTTAAGTTATATACATCCATTATCAGAGTACCGATCTGAGAATAATTGATTGCGTCTTCGGTTTTGATAGCGGCTCCTACTTTAGTTAAACGCTTGCTTTGCATATCGTAGTTGTTTTCAGGGGTTAAAACATATTCTGAGTCCTGGCTCCGATCGAATCAATCTCTCTCGCCTATTTCAACGGTTATCCAAATTTGTGGCCGACATCCTTTTTTAAACTTTCAAAGTGTGCCGATAAAACTAAAAAAATATATTATGTATATAATAAAAGGAATAGCTCAAAATGTCTCAACCATCCTGGCAAACGAATCTTTCCATTCTCTTGCAAAAAAAACTTGTTGAAAGTTAAATTCGAGAATGGTACAAAGATTAAAAATGGCGTAAAGTTTTCCTTGTTTCCTTTCGTTTGTACAATTTAAGGATTTTAAGGGTTCTGGGACTCCTGTTTCGGACGAAAAATCAAAATATAAAGGGTGCATTTCACCTAGCGACCCGGAAACTCAAAAACTGTTGAAAAATCTTAAACGGTACACCTGTACGAAACTAGATATCGATTTTGACGATCAAAAATCTGTGTCTTTGACTACGTTCAATCATCCCAATTCTATGCATTCGGCTTCTTCCTGTTACTCCTCTTGCGAAAAGGCGAACGAGAGTAACGGAGACGAATCACTCTGTCTTAGAACTTGGGTGTACGAGAATATTTACAAAATTAAAGGCAAACTTAATAAATAAAAATGTTATTGACAAACCAAGGTTTAACTTGCCATCTTTCAACGCTTTAAATCTGAGGGAAGTCACCGGGAAAATTACAGCGGTATATGTCACCGACGAGTCTCCCAGCAACGTGAAATTATGGTGCAACGTAGATTTTGGAGTAGCTCATTCTGAAACTTCAGAAAAAATTTACCAACGAAGACTTTATGGATTTGGTATCTCCGTAGACATTAAAAAATGCGTAAATAAAAAATACGCGATGGAAATTAAAAACTACGACTTTTTCGTACCTAAGAAAGAACCTAAAAATCATCCGTTCCTACTTCCGAATATCAGATGTTAAATTATATGCCCTACGAATTGGGAAATTAACACAAAGTTTAATTTCATCTGTAACGAAAGATGGCTCAATTACGACCGATTATTTATTTACAGTAAAACTTTATGCCAATCAAAGTACAAAGCTTTGCAGTCTATATTTGCCAAAATTGTGGAAAAAAATAGGACGAATCATAGTATTTTTTCACGATTCTCAACTAGATTTAATTCCACCCAAAGAACTAGACCAAAAAATTCGAGCCCGATTCTTTTTGACGATTGCTTTTTGGACAAACAAAAAACATCGAACGTTACTTCGCTCTAGGTCGTTATTCAAACGCCGATGTTTTTTTATTGCAGTCAATCCTACAGTAGAATTCCTAAACAAGTGGTCAGAGACAACACAAATTTATTAATCCTTTTCCCTGTGGACGAGTTAAATTTGAAACACGTTTACGAAAATCATGTTGACCCCGACATAGAATTTTCGGACTTTAAAACGTTGTGTAGAACGTGTTGGAAAAAGCCTGATGGGTTTTTATAAATTAAGAAAACTTTAAACAAGGGGAGAAACAAACGTTCATTTTTACCTATTAAACAAAAGAATGGAGACGAAATAAGAAATCGCAAAATTCAAAAGACGTTTAACTAAAAAGTTTCTAAATCGACGTTTGGGCGAGAGAGAGCATGAAGAATCGCTACAAGAATTTTTTAATCCGGTAGTATGCACCATGAAACAGACACCAGTTCACGTGTAGCCACGGAAACTACGCCGATTAAAAACCACTCTAGCCACGCAAACTACCCCGATTAAAGCTTATAAAGAGGTAGAAAGTGACAAGGATGAATACCAAACGGATTTATCGTTGACTCGTTCCGATGTCGCTATTGCTAGTGAGCCTCCTAGTTTCAGTCTCGCCGAATCGCCGATAATGCAAATTTCTCCGAGGCCAAAACTGAAAACGCCTCTACGAGCACCGGCCCTAAAGTCACCCCCTCATATTCCATGGTGCAAGCTAAACGCATTTATACTCCCCCTGAGTTTCCCAACATACCCACTCTCAGGTCCCTCGATAGTTTGTTACCAGGTCAGAATCTCGGACCTACGGCTACATATTTCTTGACAAAATTTTTCGAAAATCCCAAGGAAACTGATTCGGTATTCGTCCTTCAGTATGACACGAAAAAAGGTGAGCTGACCTTGGGGAATAAAGTGGTAAAATTTTTAAAAATGACATTACGGTCGGGGGAAAGCAGTATACAAGGAGACCTGGGCTTTGGAGTTTGCTAGTTTCTACCCCCTTTTTTCTTTGAATTTTCATATCCTCCCAAATCTGATGAACCATCGTTACGTACTTGGTGCTACGATTAGATTTGGGTTTAAGAGTTTTTGAATCGTTGTTGATAAAAATGGCGTCGGTATTTTCTAACATGTACGCATAAGCTGCTTTAACTTCTGGTGAGTAGGAGTACTCACCAGAAGTTAAAGCAGCTTATGCGGACATGTTACAAAATACCGAC
>JAHWFP010047749.1:0-12009 GCA_023313725.1 Lithobius niger | reverse complement strand
GTCACAACAGCAAACCGCCACAACAGCAAAACGACATACTAGCAAAACGTCATAGAAGCAAAACTATAAATCACCTAAACGTCATAATAGCAAAACGACATAATAGCAAAACGTCATATGAGCAAAATGTCATAAGAGCAAATGTCACAGTAGCAAAGCGTCACAGTAGCAAAAGACTGTTATACGACGAAACGGCAAGTTAGCAAAGGACATACGAGCAAACGACATATTAGCCAACAGCATAATAGCAAACGACATAGTAGCAAACCGTCATAGTAGCAAAAGTCATAGTAGCAAACCAGTTATAAATAGAAACCAGTCAGAGTAGCAAACAGTCACAATAGCAAACGACATACTAGCAAACGACATAATAGCAAAACGACACAACAGCAAAATCCTGATACAAACACATTAGTACAACAGCAAGACGGTGTATTAGAAAAATGACATAGAAGCAAAGGATTCCCTCGATTCACGCTGAATCCACCCACACTTTTAGACACTCTGTCTCGATTATGAACTATAAAATAAGACGCAGATCACTCAGGCTAATCAACAAAAAAAAATCACAATTTAAAAAGCCATATATGAAGAAGAAAACGGCTATGTAACCCCCTCCCCCTCCCCGTTTCAACCTGTTCCGCACTTTCGCTTGTGGTGGGACGACATTTCTTTCAACAATCTAGCAAAATAAATTCTGAAAATGTATCGTAACTCAACTTCGTTGTAAAACTTGGCTGTTTGGATAGAAAAAGATGAAAGTGGGAGAAGGGAGGGAGTAAAAACGGGACTGGGACGAAGATGATGGGAGGGGGGGGAGAGGATGGGAAGAAAAAAGGAGTATTATGGGAACAAAAATTACCTGTTGCAGTCAACGTTCAGAAAACGCCGACCGAAAGCTGGGAAACAACCACGGGCGAAGTCGGGTACAACTGCTTCCCTTCTTACATAGCAAAATTTCACAGCAAAACCAGCACAAGTACCACAACGCAACACAGTAACTAAGGCCCTCCCTTGTCATTTCCACTGTCGTCATAACGGAAAGGCGAACGGGACCCTCCTTCTTCGCTGTTTGGCTGGGTTTTTCCCCTTACCTCCTTTCTACTATTTCATCAACGGCAAGTCCGCTTTACGCGAAACTCGAATTAATTTGGAAGTAGGGTAAACAATCAACCATACAATTGATTTAAGTTTCGTAAACTATCACATTTATCAGAAACAAGACCCACAAAGGTGAAAGAAACCGCTAATCAAAGTAGTGATATCAGGGGAAAAAATGGCTGTCACCAAGTTGCTGCATTAGTTGCCAAGCTAATACTCACCGAGTATTGGAATTAGATTAAAGGTTAAATTAAAAACCTGACGATGGTCAAAATTTTCATTTAACTTCTGAAGTAATAGTCGGTGGGATTAGCTTGACAACTAATGCAGCAATTTGTTGGCAGCCATTTTTGTTCTGAATTAATTGACTGAAACCTACCCTTGTGTGTTTTCTTTCTGATATCACTTTGTTATAGGTTTTTTTTTTTTGTTGAATCTAATTTTTGTCAGTGCCCAGTTAACGGTTTAATCGTTTTTTTATCCAATTTTTATTTTATTATTAAAGAGCGGTAACTGACGGATATATACCAATACCACTCACATTGAATTAGAATTTATTTCGTCAGAGCCCTGGCCTGATGCCGTACGCTCTCAAAGCCAGAAAGATTAACAATGAGTAGCGCGTCCATTATATCGACAATGTTAGTGTTGCCGATTATTTGTGGTAGTCAGTTTGCATTGTTACTCGTTATCTAATGAAGAGTGGTACTAGTGGCGTTTTCGCAAATACGTATTTAGATACAAGCTAGTGTGTCACCGCCAAATAATAGTAGATCATCCGATTGTAGGCATCCGACTGTTAAAAACTGATTGTTGATGAAAAACAGGCGGCCTCACGAGCAGAATGTGTCTTTTAACTGAAACAAGCTTTTACTTGAAATCAGCATATTGGTGTAAATTCATCATGCGATAGAAAAAACTTTGCAAATGAGTTTGAATCAGGTGTCGTCGGTCCATTAACGAAGAAAACCTGAACATTTGAACATTAAAATGTGGGAACGTGTTCTTTGTGGAGAAAAAATGCCCTCAATAACGTTGATTTGTGTTACTAGTGATAGCTAGTAACTAGCTAATCACCAGGCTCCCAAGATAATTCTCATAGGGTATAAAGACACCTGTACAGCTCATTAGGGAAAGTTGCCAGATCTAAATGTCGGCAGACAGGTAAAGCATCATGTGGGGAAAGTGCCTTTTTCTAAAATGGGGGTTGCAGCTAGAAGCATCTGGCCCTGAAGCAAAATTATTGTTGTAACCATTGTTTGTATTGTCATCCAACAGTATATTATTATACCATGCTTAAATGTTATACGCTTATCGTTTCAGTACTTATTGTTCTTGCAAATAGGTGGTATAGGGTAGTTTTGGAGCGCATGGTATTTGGCCGCGTCCACAAATAAAATTCTAAATGGAATGGTTCACTAAGAGACAGGGTATCTTTTATTGCAATGGTTTGGTTTTTTTTTTACTGTACACGAATCCAAACTGAATTATCTTCCCCACGACGATGAAAAGGACATTTATGCTCGAAAGAAGAGTAGGAAACAAAACGCTGATCGTGAGCACAAGATCTAATCAAGTTGGGAAAAAAATAATATTTATTAAAGAACTATATTTTGGTTATGCGCCAAGTTTGCTGGTTATCTAGACATGCTAGTGTGTTGGCGCCAAGCAGATTTTATGTTTTCCATGTACATGACTTTATACGATTAAATATAAATGTTAAAATTTATAGACACACAATTCCTCCAGACAAAAAAGGTACAAGTGACGATTAGACCGTGGGATTCTTTGTACATTCACAAGCCTATGAAAGTTGTGTGATATCCACCCAAAACCAAAACTGGTATAAGAGAAGTCGCCAAGTTTCTAAAAAGGGTCGGCTTTTCAAAGTAGTGATATCATTCAACCAAGGAAAGGCCGCCAAGGTTAATCCTATTAGCCAAGTTAATCGCACCGAATATAACTTGGGCGTTAAATGAAAACTTGAAGATTGATACCGCTAGTAGCAAGCTTCTAGGTTTCATTTAACCTTCGAACTATTAGTAGGTGCGATTAGTAGGTGCGACTAGTAGGTGCGACTGTCATCGTGGCTGAGCGGTGAGAGAGCTCAGCCTGGTTGCTGGAGGTTTGCGGATCTGGTCGAACCCCTGGAAAGGGGACCTTGGCAAAGTCCCCGCCAGGACTGCCGGCCAGGGTAGCGTGAGAGGCTATGGGATGTATTCTGGCTAATTCTGGACAATCTTTCGGCCCCAACGATGATCGGAGGTTTCCCGGGTCGAATCCCCGGGCTGGCACCTCCCTTTACCAGATTTCTTCTTCTCCCAAAATAATCTGGTAATGTTCAGAATTGAGCCGGTTCAGCCATACAAGCATTAATTGCTGCGGCTGACGTAAGGCTCGTCAAAATTTAAATAAAAAAAAAAAAATAAAAAAATTGGCTAATAAGATTAACCTTGGTGGCCTTTCCTGCTGGTTGAGTGATATCATTACTTTGAAAGCCCGACCCTTTTTGGAAACTTGGCGACTTCTCTTATACCAGTTTGGGTGAATATGAAAATAGCATTACCAATGATTGCAATCCTTTTAGTTCATGCTTCAAGAAGAAATAAGGATAAGCTTAGTAAAATATCCATGGTATTCTACTCCTAGCCTTAACGCAGGTGCACCCAATGAATCCCTGGTCTGCAGCCAGGAACAACTTCGGGGGGGGGGGGGGGAACAAAACCAGCTAGGTGATCTGGGGGAGTGCTGTTAGCTCCGCATAATCTAGGAAACTGAAGCATTTTACGGTTCATCACTCCATTATTCGGCTTCGGGAGTGTACTTATATCACATATTTTCGATGAATTTTTACCATTATGACAAGTTTATAAAAAAGCATGACTACATTAGTTCAGGCCGCCGCCCCCCCCCCTCCCCTCCTAACCTGCGCCATGGCTATAACTTACAATTTGGTTAAATCCAATATAACATTCAAATGCTACCAAAATAAAATTGTTCTTTGCACAAAAAAAAAAATTCATGGCAAAAACACATGAAAGGAATAAAGAAGATTAAAATAAAGCTGGGTGTTGAGGGTTGGGAAAACGAAGATGCGATGATGACATATTTTCTTTTTTTCCCGGTAAGGAGCCATCTACAAAACGTCTGGTAAGAGATGGGTATCTCGGACTGTGACAGTTTCGGTGGTAAAAAAAAAATAAAATGGGGTGAGCTTGAACGGACACGTCTAGGTCAATCAAACTCTCACGTGCCCCCAACGCCCCTGATAAACTCAAATGTTTCATTTCAATCGGAGATGTTACAAGGAAACGTTGGGCCTGGTCCATTCATTTCTGTTACACCCTGTATCCTGCCTTTAACGTTGTACATGCACAAAATTGTTTTAACAAAATTCTTACAAAAGGCAGTGTTTGATAAAAAGAGAAAAAAAAATGCGGCTTCCAATACAAATAGAGGCTACAGCTAGAAAGAGCTAGCAAGCAAAGCGTGTATTACGAACGTGTCTTGCAAAAAAAAAATGATGGAAACAGTATTTTTTTTAAAATTTGTTTTATGCTTTCGAGGCCTTAGAATCGCTGGGCCTATGGCCTCGTGGTTAATCCAGCTCCAGTTACAACACATACTGATCGTTTAACTCTTTCCACTCCAAACGTACGCCCAAAGGGGTCCCTTATGTCGGATGAAGTCGTGATACTAAACGTCAAGTCAAATAGTCTGGCAACCGGCACGAAAACCCAAAAGAATAGTCTGTACAATTGCTCATTGTAGATTGTGTACTTGTACGGTGTGTGTAAGCCAATTCTGAATGATGCCAGCTATTTTAGGCAGTTTACCCATGTTACACACAACAGTGTATAATGTGTGTTACAATTCTTGACCTTAAACATCTGCGGTACCCGTTCTAATTCTGAAAAATAGACGTTATTAGGCTTAGATGAAAGATGACGATGTGTATTTTCCAACAATGGTAATTAAAACATTTTATATTAATACCACACAAAAAACAGATAATGATTGAAAAAATGAGGAAATAAATTCGGGCAAGAGCAAATCAATCGTACGTAATATGTGAAGCTTGCCGTTACATGTAATTCCTGGTCTTGGTCAGCACACTCTGCGATTAGCCTTGCTTAATAGCATGCCAGACACGCTGATAGTATTTCTAGCTAAGGCCACTGTCCATTGTTGTGCACACACATATTTAAAGGTAGTATATTGTTAGATTTCCACCCGAATTTTGTTGGGCTTTTTGTTCCCAGATTTTTTTTCCGTCGGCTTTTTTTTTCATCAGTTTTTTTTCCGAGACCTTTTTCTGGCGGCTTTTTTTCCGTCGGTTTTTTTTCTCCATCAGCTTTATTTTCGGGGCTTTTATTTCCATCAGATTTTTTTTCCGAGGCTTTTTTTCCTAGAATCTTTTCAATGTGCGTATTCGCAGTTTCAATTTTCGCGTAGGCCTATAATTCCTATCGTGAGTTTCTGACAATTTTGATTGGGGAGGTTTCAGGGGTGTGTATCATTCATTTCCACTCGAAGCCGGGGTCCCCACAGTTCAGACGTTTCACCAGTAAACAACTTGCATAACATTTTTTCTTGCGGCATTTTTTTCCCCTCGGCTTTTATTCTTTTTAATCCCATTTTTCTTCACTGGCGGACAGAATTTTCGATCCCTCCTCGTCTTTCGTAATAACGTGTTCGCTAATCCAACGGCAAGGGCAAGGGATTAAGCGATGTAGTAACATTTTTGCGTGGGTCTATTTGTAATTTTATTAACCTTGGGTTTGATAACAATAGAGGATGACTAGCCAAGGTGGGTAGATAGATAGTTGAAAAATAGGACTATTGGAAAGTAGGTCACAAGAACGGGGGAACGCTTCTGACGAGGAGAAGTTTGCGAAGCCGGTTAGCATCTCGTCTTATCAAAGAACCGCCTGTCCGACTTGGAACCGATTGGAGAACAAGATGCACTAAAGCCCGGTCTTCACGTGGCGTCTTAGTCGCTGGCGTCTTCCCTCTTTTGCTTGGTGGAGGTATGAAAACCTCGAAAAGAGTCGGGCGATTTACCGTGTACACACGGCGTCACTACTACTCCTTGTCGTCGGCGTGTCAACTGGTTGTCATGACAACAACTTGAATTTGGCGGCGTTTTCGTTATCTGATAAAAATCTATGTTCCTATTGGTTAACTGGTCCCCCTCTACTGCCCGAAGGCAGGATTGTGTCGCAGAGCACAACGTCTTTATCCATCCAGTTGGTTCAAGACGCCGAGCTCGGCGTCTATGTTGCCGACCTGGTCTACACGTGGCGTCTTGGGGACGACTACACGAATTCGGTGCCCTAAAGGCAAACGAGGCAAGACACCGGCGACTAAGACGCCACGTGAAGACCGGGCTTTACACTGCATTAGTAATTCGACGTGTCGTATGGTCGAATAAAATAAATCTGTAATTGACGTATGAAGTTGGAACGGTAGACATACCAACAGGTCACTACTAAAAAATCTAATTGCATGATGTACTGAAGAATATCTACTATATTGCACATTATATTAAAAAAAATTGTCTCGTAACTTTTGCTACTACGATACGGCAAATGAGCCAGAATCTTGTGTGCGACGATGCAATAACTGACCAGATAAGTTTTCATCAGACGCTGATATTGGTTTTCTTACAAAAAAACAAACTGAAAGCTTCGTTGTTTTACAGTTTCCCGTACCCGTTGTTCTTGTTCATCAGACTTTTACATTTTTTAAAAATCTTAGAACACCATATTTCATAAATTCAGCAGGTAATTTGGTGGTGGTTGGGGGGGGGGGGAGTAGGAGAAATCATATTGTGTTGAGGGTACGTCAGGTTGACTACTTTAAATTTATTTACACTTTTTAGGTGTATTAACAAAAGTTAAAATATTCACACGAAATTTGTGACAAAGTCCATATTGAATATAACACTGCAATTTCATGTGGCCGATATTTTTTAGGCTACTCAATACAAAGTACTTGTTTTACTAGCGTTTTATAATTATCTTTATTATTATTATTTGTAATTTTAAATCTGTGGTAAAACTAATGTCGCACCAATAAAACTTACGTGTGTCTTCCTGTTACGGATTTTTAAAAAATCTGAAAGTCAGAGGCCTTTAGGAATATCCCGCCCTTCCCTCCCTCTGGCCAGTCCGAACTGTGAAAACAGGACATCATTCGCTTTGCTTACTCGTTCAAAAGGAAACAACACCACAAATACGCGTAATAAAATGCTGTAATATATCGCACCCGAAAAGCAGCGAGGATGGCGCAGTAATCAACAGCAAAAGTCGTATACGAGCATCGCATTCATTGTACCATCCACATTCAATCATAGAAATTCGGTGTACCATCCAGATCACTGCAAAGGTAAGTGATGACTGACTTTGTGTTGTTCTGCGTTATAATAGAAGGAGCCATCTCGACGTACACGATAGCCTCTAACCGACCGCAGTGTTGAAGAGCTGACTTGCCGAAATGCGCAGTTACACGCCGCAGTTTTTCGTATGATCGGCGTTAAGCGCACACCTTTACGCTGAGGAAGCGCTGACGTCAGCCACTGATCTTGTATGACGACGGTTTTTCGCTCAGAGACCTTTTTAGAGGTTAGCGAACTAAAACCGCCCTAACTAAATTAACTACAGCATAATACCTTGTGTACTGGCGCATTGCAACTCACCGACCAGCATACTTGAATTTCGTCGGATCAGAATTGAACAAGTGTGTCTTGTTTTTGAGGAGATGTTGCTGACGTAAATCTGGTACCCCCGTTTTTTGGCCACAACCGCATTAATTAGATGTGTGACACGTCGAATTAAAAACGAAATGACTGGACCGAAAAAAGAACCGATTGGAGAAAAACGTTGTATAAAAATGTAATGAAAAACTTTGCAAAAAAAAGTTGCGTAAATGTTTGTTCTTATCATTTATTAGCTGTGTGCTGCTTGATCAAGGTTAACTTAATCGTGTCACAAGGTTTTCTTCCAAATTTTTTAAATAGGAAGTGGTTTGGGAAAGAATCGTTCGTAGCTTGGGTAGGTGCCACGAAAGAAAGCCACTCGTCAAAATGCCACCACGTCAAAATGCCACTGTCAAAATGCCACCCTCTACCGACAAAAAGCCACTTCAAAATTTTTATACTGATCTTTTTACAAAAGAAAAAGTCGCAATGACATCGTTTCGTTTAAACTCTGATTTCTGTGCCAACCTTTTTTTTTAGCGGGCTGCTGTTTATATTGCACGAAAGACCTTCCCGTCGTTCTGGAAGTCCGTTGAAGCTCTCCAACAAGACAACGCTTTATCAACGACGTTGATGTTGCAGGATGAGCTCGGCTCTCCCCCCCCCCTCCCCCCACAAAAAAAAGGGCAAGAAAAACAGTGAACTACGACAAAAGCAGCTAAAAACACTCTGCACCGAATTTGAGGAAGGTATGAAAGATATTCCAACTTTCCTCCGAGCTGTTGGCACAACAATACGATTTTAAACGAGAGGATGACATTGTGACTATTTTTTTAAATGTGTATACTTTTTTGCGATATACAGGGCGGTGCAAAAGTCTGAAGAAGCTACTGCCATTCCAAATCTACTAAGAGGAAAACCACGAAAATCTATACTGTGAGTCGGAGGACATGTAATAATGCTAGTTTAAATGACATTGGAATGGTCCTTCGAGGTCATCATGATGCTAAATTTTGAACTACACGTCGTAGAATAGTGGTGTAAATTAGATAGTTGCAGAGAACTGTAAACCTATCCAATTTACACCACTATTCTACGACATAATTCAAAATTTAGAATCATGATGACCTCGAATGACCATTCCAAGGTCATATAAACTAGCATCATTCATGTTCCCAGACCCATACCATATGTATGTACATTTTCGTGGATCTCCTCTTAGGAGATCTGAAAGCTTCTCCAGACCTTTGCACCACCCAGTATGTGACTTTTTTTTTAATGTAAGTAGACAACGTGTGAGGGTGGACTCTGCTAAGGTGACAACCCGTCAAGGTTTGTAAATTGTAACTGTGTTTATGCATTGTGGCTTTTTAAAAAAAAATTTGAAGTGGCATTTTGTTGGTAGACGGTGGCATTTTGTCCGGTGGCATTTTGACGGTGGCATTTTGATGTGGCGGCATTTTGACTGGCATTTAGTTAGGCTAAAATGGCTACAGATTGCACAAAAAATCTGTAGATATTCATTGTTGTGTTCCTGCATCCGTGTATTGTTACAAGAGGGCTTGTTGCAGACATAGGGCCTTAGGGCTTCGGGCAGACAACCAGGAGTGGTTAATGCTCGTTAAACCCTTTGAAACTATTTGAGATGCGGATGTCGGTAGATAATTATTGTTGTCCCACTGTTAGGCTGGCAGTCGGAGACTCCGTGGGTCCTTGTTAGTCTGCTGCTCTAACAATACTGATTTTTTCCCCACTTTTTCACTGATATCATTTCTCAGTTTTTTGCATTAAAAAAAAATAATACTATAAGCTACAAAATTATATTGAATTTTATTTCCGTGGACTTTTTGCCTTTGGATTTTTTCTTTGGATTTTTTTTCCCCACTTACCATTTTTTCCGGGGGTGTATTTTCCAGGGGTATTTTTTTCCGGGGTATTTTTTCCAGGGGTATTTTTCTGGGGTATTTTCCGGGGATATTTTTACCTACTACCATTATTTACGGTGGTGGTATTCTTAAGATTAGTATAGGTTAGGTTAATTTCCCTGGAAAAAATACCCTTTTGTAAAAATATCCCAGAGAAGTACCCCATATCTTGTTAGTATAATCAATTTTCAAAATGTGAATTAAATCATCCGATATTTTAGCTCCCAATGGCTCTTCCACAAAGCTAGGCAAAAAAAACCAACGAAAAAAATCCACAGAAAAAAAAATTCAGGATAAAAGATCCAGAGTAAAAAATAATCCAGATGAAATTAAGCCCAAAGAAAAAAATTCCTAAGGAAAAAATCCACGAAATAAAAATCCAATGCCATTTTTTTTTAATTCATTATTCCTTTTTCTCATTTTGTTAGTGTAAAGTTATGTTGTACTTTATTGTTAGTGCTACGAAACTCGTTCAAAGCTGCCAATGATAGTCTATCGGAATTCCTTACTTTTCAAGTCCTGGAAAATAAAAGGTTGCCCTAAATCAAACTTTACACCTTTTTCAGCTAGCTAGCGTTTTAATACACTCGCAATGTACTTCTTGCATCTAGTAGTTAGTATCTAGTCAGTCCAGTGCGGTAGTAAAAGTGTTATGGTTAGAGAGATGGAAGCCTATATACCGAGAGACAATAGAAAGGGGCGTGGCTAATCCCCCTCCCCCCTCCCCTATTGTGTAAGCCTTAATCCGATGACGTCATCGTTAATCCGCTGGGTAGTCGCGGTAAATTTCTCGGAATTGAGAAGGCGGATGTTGACCTGCACCCCTGTGACGTCATGGAGGTCATGACGTCATTTTTTCTTACCTTTGTCTTTTATTTTCCTTCGTTTCTTCTTTTTCCTGTTTTATTAAATTAGTATGAATCAGTAGAAAAATTTTTTTCTCGGCTGAGGCAAGATTCGAACCAGCACCAGCTGGGTTATCAAATGACTTACTGACTAACGCCCTAACCCACTACACCACCACAACAAGTTGGAAGGGAGGGTTGAGTTGTTGGTCTTAAAGATGAGATTGGAGTTGAAGGAGATGGGAACACGTCAGAAGGGCTAAATGTCATTAGGGCTAAGCGACATAGGAGCCAAAATCCGACACAAGAGCTAAATTTTCCTTACGACATATCAGCTAAAGTCACAGAGGCCAAATGACACAAGGGCCAAACGTCACAAGAGCTAACGTCATAAGAGCCAAACGTCATAAGAGCCAAACGTCATAAGAGCCAAAGTCAAAACAGCCAACACATTTTAACCCCCTGTCAAATCAGCTAAACGACAGAGGAGCCAACGACACAACAGCTAAACGACACAAGAGCCAACGACATAGGAGCCAAAGACGAAGGCGTCATAACAGCTAACGTCAAAACAGCCAACTGTCGTAATAGTTAAGTGTCATAACAGCTAACGACATAACAGCCAAACGAAATAGCAGCCAAACGTCATAACATCTAACGACATAGCAGCCAAAGGACATAGCAGCCAAACGTCATAACAGCTAACGACATAACAGCCAAACGACATAGCAGCCAAACGACGTAACAGCCAAACGTCATAACAGCTAACGACATAACAGCTAACGACATAACAGCCAAACGACATAGCAGCCAAACGACATAGCAGCCAAACGACATAGCAGCCAAACGACGTAGCAGCCAAACGACATAACAGCTAACGTCTTGAACTTGAACTGCTTAAGGCTCCAGTGGAGGAGGCGGAGGGTTTCTTAAATCATATGCGCTTCTCTATCGGCCTCGTTAAAGCAAAGCACATTCCGAGAAAGGAATTTGAAAACGGTATGAATAGAGAATTAAATCCGAACAGCTTGAAGTATGTACCAACATCGCCTATCTGTAAGTTTAGCCATCTGCGTCTTGATAATTGAAGAATCGTTTTACTTTATGATTGCACAGGAATTAAAATAAACGCTATGATTAGATAGATTTGTCGTTCATTCTTCAATGAAAAAAGAATCTTCGTGTGTTAAAAAAAATGGGACGAGCCAAAACGAACAATGTTTTTTTTTTCTGAAGCTTATTTTTCTTAGAACCGAAGTTACATTAGCTGGTTCTCTCCTTATTTGTAATAAACACGAGTAGCTTAGTGCTTTGCGGAGGCCTAACTCACATTTAAACCGTTGTGTTGTTACTTGACGTTCTGTAGCTATTTCGCCATTTGAGGAATATTTAGAGTGCTCAGTGAAGTGATAAGAAGCCAATGGAATAATCTATACCA
>JAHWFP010047748.1:3231-15360 GCA_023313725.1 Lithobius niger | reverse complement strand
AATGTAACTCTCAGTTAAGAAAATTAATTGATAAAAAGATTACGCTCTCGTGATATTATTACCTTCACAATTTTCCTTCGCAATTCACATTTACTTTTTCTAATGACAATTAACCCAATAGGAAAGCCAATAAACGGCAGCCACCAGCCAATCACGCGTCATTAACACCGATTAAACGACCACACGGTGTTTTATCAGAGAAACTGTCAGCCTCGTCCCTCCATCTTCAATTAACGATCAACTCGTCTGGCATCCTAGCTTCCGCCGCATAACGAAAGTATGTAAGAACTGCATTTGGTAAGCCTAAACCAATTTCTAAACGTATACGACGTGCCTGACAGTCAAGTTACATATTAATTAAGTTCTTGACGATATGCACTTAATCTTTCGTTAGTATAGTTGCCATAGTTAACCGGTTCATGGTTATACCATAGGTCATTTACCATGAACTAGCTCGGCTCTCTTTAAGCCTATCGCCGCTACTTTGCGATGCGTAGTGATAAGGCAACCCCTAGTACATACATATTATGCGGTACTTGAATTAACCGAAAGTAGTAGAAAATGAATTAATAATAATGTCGTAAAACGTAATATTGTTACGGATCATATTCTATTTTTTAAATCTAAGGAGCAACATTTTTACGTTAAAAATAAGATGGGGATTAATATTCGTCGTACAAGTTGTTTGCTTTCACGGCGAGTTACTTTCGGTTTCGGTTATGTTTGTAGGGTATACAAAACTCTGTATTCGTGGAGGCGGCGGCAGAAAATACCATTCACGTAAACACTAAACGAACCAGTGAGGGCATCTGGCAACAATTTGCACACTTTCATCGTTTCGTGCACGCTGGAATTGTAAATTCACTCCCGAAATCACTGCTGCATTATGCAAGTCGAAGTGAGGTTTAAAGGAGACGGTGTATTATCGTTTCAAATACTACTCGAGCGTAGTTTAAGCGTCGATACGTTTTCTCAACCATTCGTTAAATTCCCAAGCTGATAAAACCTTGCGAAAGCGCTCGGTATTTTTTCAGCTTCGGAATGCAACTCGTGATTGGGAAAATTTATCAATAAAAAACTATACGTTCTTGTTTTATTATTACTGATAAAAAAAGAAAATTGTGGTTTTCTTCAATTGGTGATCAACTTCGTTTGCTCTTTTTTTTTTGTAAACCTGTAAACTCAGGGAACAAATTAGTAACAAAAAACTTGCAAAACGTTGTTTAACGACCTCGTAAAAAACCCAGACGGTATGTTTTTAATAACCCACATAACTTATACCACGATTGTAACTTACGTGGGCTATTAAAAACATACCGTCTGGATTTTTTTAAGTACGGCAATAATAAAAAAAAAAAAAAAAGGAAAGGAAAAGACAAAGAAAAAAATTTCAGCAACACGTACGAGTTTCTTTTTACGGTCTAGCCTGCCAGTAAATTGTGCGCCATATGGTAAATACAAAACTCGTAAGATCCGACAGGATCTTGGGTAAAATATATCATACTCTACTATATTGATAATATGGCCGCCGAAATTGCCACTGATCCGATTGATTTGTGCTGTTGCCGCTTTCTGTCAGGTTAGTTAAAAGAATGCCACCGTTCCTTCCCGTGAGACACTTTCTGTATACACGAACGTGTCACTTATTTTTTTTTTCTAAGAGCGCAGCAATATCTTAACAGTAGGAGAGTGATTACTTAAATAAAATTATTTAAAAATACCTTCATACATAATACAAATTGTCACGGAAAAAAATCTACGTAAAATTAAAATTATTTAATTTTACGTAGATTTGTATGACAATTTTTTAGGTTCCATCTAGGTTTTAGACCCATAGGGCCCCCGCGCACTGGGTGGTCCGGTAGTGCGGCCAGTGGTCGTTGCGGCAACAACAAAAAAAACATAGCGACGTGCCAAGCGGCTACGTCCGTTTTTTATTGATAATTCTCGATCACGTGGTGAAAAATGAACACGGAGCAAGTATGGTCGCCCCGTGGTTGCCTGCACGCTACCCGGGATCCCAATGGCCGCCGCTACTGTCTGGCCGCGGCGACCGAGTGCGCGTTGCTACATATACCGTAAGCATACTCGGTGGCCGCGGTGACCTGGTCGCCGTGTGCGCGGTTTCCCTTACTACATTTAGGCCGCCCGCTCACTGAGCGACTTGGCCACGCGGCCAGGTTGCTGCAGCCAATGAAAATGATTAGAGCGTGGTTTTACATAAACGGTAAGCATTCTCATTGGCTGCAGCTGCCTGGCCACGCGGCCAAGTCGCTCAGTGCGCGGGCGGCTTTAAGCTTTAAGAAGCTTTAAGCTTTAAGCCACCCACGCACTGAGCAACTTGGCCGCGCAGCCAGGTCGCTGCAGCCAATTAGAATGCTTACCGTTTATACAAAACCACGCACTAATCATTTTCATTGGCTGCAGCAACCTGGCCGCGTGGCCAAGTCGCTCAGTGCGCGGGCGGCCTTAACGCTCCGTTTTTTACATTAATATTGTTGTAGGTCAGGCGGGATAGTTTACTGGTCATGAACGGCATTGTCTACACGAAGAATGAAACGCCGGGTGTAATGAAACCCACTACACGAAGAACTCGCTGCACGTGCGCTGTGTGTAGTACTACTTACTACACCTTTGACATGCCGTGGAAAGTTTCCGTTAGGTATTTGGTGCGGGGGAGGGGGTTGGGGTGAAGAGGAAGAAATGAATACTACCGACGTTCTGTTGGTTCTGTCCACCATGGTCTCCGGAATGCTGACGTCTGCTCTCGCCACGCCACTCTTCAACACTTGGCTCTACTAATCTAGTACACGAGGGGGAAAAACGTAGGAGGAGACTAAAATAAGAGGGAAAAAAAATCCTTCTGCCCTTTTGGTGTTGTTTGAGTAGGCCAGGTCAGTTGACTTAGTATTTATTTCACCAGGCTGAGTCAGGAGTTTAAACAGAAAACCCCTCCCCCCCCCCCCCCCCTCGGTTACTATTTTTTTTTCGAGATTCGCGTCTACACGTGTCTGCTGAAAAGCGAAAAGGGTTGCGGATATATTATATTCTGAACTCATTAATTTTTTTTATGTCAAATGGTGGAATGACGTCAGCTTCGTTAATCGTCGGGTTTTTCCGGAAGCAGAAGCTGCTTGTACTTTTCAGTTGGCGTATCAACAACAAAAAATGAGGTTAGGCCTAATACGAAATGCCAATGCCATAGCGAACGAAATTACAGGTTGATTGACGAAATGCGACGGTGGATGGTAACGCTACGCCAGATAAGAGTTAAACATCGTCAACAAAACATAAAAGGTAAACATTATAAACAAAACTAAACACCGTAAATTACTTTGTATGTCGAAATCGAGATCGTAACTCGAAACCGAATCCCTAACACGAAATTCCTTCAGAAAATCGTTTGATGGGGAAAAGAAAACAAAAATTCTCAACCGAATTCCACTCGTGCTTGTATTAAATGTATAATTTGGTTGTTTCAGCACTCAACTCCTTTCCAACAAATTTCCCTCGACCTTCGGTCTCGGGAAATTAAAATTGGAAAAGGAGTTTCGTGCCAAAACATCCAAATTGTCGATTTAATACAAGCACTCGTGGTATTATAACTGATAATTCCCCTGCAAATCGAAAGTGAAGCCCTAAAACGAAATCACTTCGTAAAATAGTTTTGCGGAAAGAAAAACAAAAATTCTCTAACCGAATTCCACTCGTACTGCTATGAAATTTATAATTTGTGCGTTTTAGCCACTCACCCCTTTCCAACAAATGGCAAATATGACACATTTTCATTATATTCGGACCTCACTGTGAGCATGAATTAAAAAAGAAAAAAAAAAAACGAATGTTGAGTAAACAGCCTGAAGGGAGACGACTTACCTACAAATAGGCAGTCGGGATATGAGTAGGGTGAAGGTCACCGTGGTCATTATGGCTTCTACCAAGGAAAAAAATGAGCATGTCTGTTGCCGGAGGGGCTCGTTCATCGGCTCGTGCCTCTACTCACGGTAATAACTTAGCGTCTACTCTTCCATTTCCACCCCAAACTGTAACTCATTCTGCGTTGGCTGCGAAGCTGTTCCGATTTTTCCGCATGTCGCTCGTGGTGCGCAACTAATCACAAATTCCTTCCAAGGAGGATTGTTTCTTTAACTTCTGCAATGTATAATTTTTGAAGAATATTAATTTTGCCTCAGTGAAATGCGAAGTTCCCTTTCGCCGAATTTTAAGGTTGGCTTAATTTTCGGTCAAACGGGTTGCCACCGAGACGGGAGGAAATAGGGATTAAAAAGGAAGGGGAACAATGTTCTCTGTTGGCGGGGGAAGAAGGGGGAAGAAGACAGAGGGAAAAGGGGGGAAGAAAATGAGGAAAAAATCTACTCATTACCGAATTTTCAACCTTGCTGGTTATCTTTTTCAACCGTACGAGCCACTTTGCCTAACAAAAAGTCTAAAATTCTAACTTTTCAATTTGTCCTAAGCGACCAGAAAATACCATAAGTTGCCCTGTTTAATGTATTGCAGTGAAGCCAAAGGGGTTGCTTTCATAGTGTTTGTATAACACACTTTATGCCATTTCTCTAATTTGCATTATTCCCCTATTTTTTAATAAAAATATTGCAATCCCTTGTATACATACGCGCTGTCCGCACTGTTTTGATATAACAACATACACGTAATGAAATTACAAAACATTAAACTCATGTTAAGACGTGACATACATGTCTGAGCATAAGATTGGCGATATTTTTAATGTAATACGAAAATAGTAAAGTGCATAGACCATTACAGGTGACAGCATCCATGGCTCTGGTGGAAGACTTCACCGCAGCGCACTTAAGTGCACTCGTAAGTGCACAGAATGTGGGCACACCGAGTTGTGGGAATTAACTGTTGCCTTCAGTGTGAGAAACTACCGTTCTTAAAAAAAAATAGACCTATTCATCAGAATGATAATTGTGCAATAACACTTATCTTAAATTATAGGAATTTTATGTTACTTACTTGACTGTATTTGCAGAAGTTGTAAACAGAACAAAATAGCAATAGCAACGAAAAACCATAGAGTAGTCAATTGTGGTAGGCTTCGCAGCAGCACAAATAGGCACCTAGGTCGTGGGTCGCATGCAATAAATATTGGCTAACAAAATGAACTGGTTTTATACTTAAACAGTCAATGAAAAACCGCTAAACCGTAATGATCTGGATATAAATCTGCCTAAAAAAAATCCAAAAACATTCTGTAAAGCCTACATTTAACTTTCACTGAATATAAGATCTTGCTCGAAGAAAATTTTATTTTGAAGGTTATTTGCAACGGTTTTGTGTTTTAGAAGTAGCAAGCCCTTAACAATTTTCGAGCGCCGGCATCTTGAAATTTACCCGAAAAAAACATGTGTATACCTTCTTCGACTTAAATTCAAGGACTGTTCCCATTAACTTTCGTTCGAATCGTCCACGACTAGGATTCTGTCCAATGCGCGACTTCGAATTTGCACCTCACCTAAACCCCACCCCTCCAAACAAAAAAAAATCCTTTCACCACAAGAGGACGTGCATAGATCGTTCAGCATTATTTCAAAAATTATTTGTACAGAATTTCATTCGAATCCGCTCATGCGTAACTGCGATCTGCGAAATTAGGTTCATGAGTAAATGTTGAACCAACAGACAAGAGCTAAGTTAAGGTAGGTTAAGTTAAGCTAAGTTAAATTAGGACGGCAAATGCGTGATGCCTGTAATGCCGAGGAGAAGATTTACGAAAATAAATTATCAAATTGAGCCTTCCATGCATTGACACAAGGTGCATTGACGATATGAGATGGCAAGACGTTCCATCCAGAGAAGACTCGTTGCGAAAAACATCCCTTCCTCGAGTTTGAATTTAAAGATCCATGCTGAAGTTTGAGATTATGCCCCCGTGTGGTAAGAGAAAGAGAAGAGTGAAGAAGGTGAAGAAGGAGTGAAGAGAAGGTAAGAAGAGTGAAGAAGGTGAAGAAGGATAGAGACCCTCACAACCATTTAGAATTTTGTACACCAACAACAGATCGCCTCTTTCAAAACGAGTAGCAAGGGATGGAAGCCCGAGGAGTTTGAGTCTTTCATGGTAAGATAAAGCAGAGAGGGAAGCACAGCGTTTTGTGAAATAGCGAAAAGTTCGCTCAAGGAGTTGAAGCGACTTCTTTTAGTAAGGCCTCCATGTCTGGATACAATATTCAAGGTGAGGTCGAACAAAATTAGTTATGACAAACTTTAACACAGTAGAACTAAGTGATGTTAAGTATTTGTGAAGATAATTGCCATTGCGTCTAGCTTTAGACGAAGCAGCAAGTGACTGGAAATGGAATTTCAGACTGGCATCGAAAATAACCCCAAGATCCCGAATTTCTTGGACAGAAAGAAGCATTGTAGACCCCATGAAGTATGTGCGTTTTGAGTTATTAGGTCCTAAGTGTAGAACTTTACACTTAGATACATTAAATGATAAACCATTTGAGTTGGCCCAACTCAAAACGGAGTCAAGGTCACGTTGCTACAAAACACGGTCATCAGAATTAGCAATGGAGCGATACACCTTAAGGTCATCTGCAAAAAGAAGATGGAGACTCATAAGAGACTCAGTGAGGTCATTGATATAGAACAGAAAAAGGAGAGGACCTAAAACAGAACCCTGGGGAACACCAGAAGTAACTGGTGCCCATTCAGAAAGAGTATTTCCAATACGGACTCTCTGTTTGCGATTATCCAGATAAGAAAAGAGAATGCTGTACAAAAAATCAGGAATCCAGGCTGCATGAAGCTTAGAAAAAAGAGTAGAATGCAGAACTGAATCAAAAGCTTTGGCGAAGTCGAAATAAACGACATCACAAGCCATCTTTCTGTCTAAGTAAGAAGTCCAGTGCTCAGTTGCAAGAACGAGGTTAGAGAGACAGGATCTCCCTTTACGGAAACCCCGTTGCGAATCGTGAAGAGGATGATTCAGATTAAGCCAATCAGTCAGGAAATGGTGAACAAATTTTTCAAATACCTTAGAAAAGATAGGAAGGAGGCTTATTGGCCTGTAATTTGAAGGACTGGAAGTGGGGCCGCTTTTGTGAATTGGGACAACAGTGGCTTTTTTCCACAGATCAGGAAAGGACCTTCAGAAATTCATTTAGTAAAGATAATAGCTAGAGGGTTAGAAAGAGAAGAAGCACCGTTTTTGATCAACAGTGGGTGGTGCAGGGCAGATCCTGCAGAAGTAGCAGTTTTGAGGGCTCAAATTCACGCGATCTTCTCTCGAAAAATGGAAATGCTGAAATAGTCTCAGCCAATAGTGATCGTCTCTCAAAGAGGAAATCTAACGCTGCCAATCACCAACTTCGTTTCACAAAATAATATGGAACAAACCTGGAAAAGCTTTCGCCAATCAGAGGACGAAAGTTGAAATGTTGAAACTAACCAAAGAGAGCGTGAGAACGCGTGTGCGCAAGATAAGGAACACAACGAAAAAACTTTTATAATAGTTACTTTCTTACTAAAAAATAAATACAAATTATATACTGACATAAGCACGTAATGTGCATATCTTTTCCTGAAGTCCAATCCTAAGCTTGGCCATCGTTTTTCATTGACCCCCCCAACGCGATTATGTCAGTTAGGGCCCCCGGGCCCCCCCCCGCCAGGTCGCTGCGGCCAACGAGAATCCATTATGTAGCAACGTGCACTTAGCCGCCGCGGCTTGACAGTCGCGGCGACCACTGGAATCCTGGGCAACGTGCAGGCGACCATATTTGCTCCGTGTTTATTTTTCATCACGTGATCGAGAAGTGTCAACGGAATACAGACGTGGCCCGCGCGGCTCGTCGCCGTGTTTTTTTGGCCGCGACGATCACTGACCGTGCGACATGGCCGCCTAGTGCGCATTCGGGTTTCTCATTCATTTATGAATACACGTTGGGATGGTGGTGATATTTTAAATCTGATTTGGCCATGCTTGTCTTGACACTCAAAACACACACAAAATTCCAGTCCTTCTTCAAAAAGAACACGCACAACTCAGCAATTGGGGGGGGGCGCGGTTAGAAACTTCCTCTTCAGCTGGCCAAGGCATAAAGTTGGCAAAATCAAGCAAGTTTTCAAGTTGCCAAACTCTACAGAGTTAATTTTCACCGCAAATGCTTATTGCACAAATGCTGAATGATTAATAATCATCGTTGAGCCTGTTGGAAAGTGAGTATTAGCACGGCCGGCAGGCCGTGCTTATTAAGAGTTCATTTGCGCACGAGAATTTCAGAAAATTGGACAGGAGGAGGAGGCGGCGGAGCGGCTAACAATGTCAAAATGTTACAATGCTGCAACATGTAACAATAGGGTAACAATAGGAGAGGGGCACAATATCGGATTATAGCTAACTCGAACACGATGCAACGATGGTTGGGTGCCGGGAAACTAACATTGTCGTTGTTTGAGTTAGCTAGCTCGTTATGGAGATCCAAAATTAACTGGTCTTGATATTTCCTTAAATCTTCAAGTTTTAAACCGTAGGGTGCGAAGTCTTAAATTTTGAGGCCTCAAAATTGGGCGGCCGACATGACTGAGTGACTTATTTACTTTTTTAATGCAGGCTTCGGGAAGCCAGTTGAATTGTTTCCGCGATTGTTGCCACGAAATTGAAACAATCCAGAATCAACTACTCATCGAGATGACGCAGGCTAAATCCAGAAATACGCTAATGTGTTGCCATCAAATAATAATCATGGGACAAACCTTCAGCGGAACCTAAACATAAGTATCCATTTCTAATGTTCCGATGATCGGTGGATAGTGGGCACATATAAAATGGAAGCGAAAAAAGCCAACAAATTAACTGAGCAAAAAACGGCTTCGCCGTTTAGAAAAAAAACATTAGAGCTCGTATCCCCATACTCACAGCCCTGAAGATACACGAATAAAAACGGATTAGAGTTCACTCGAACGTAACGAACTATAATTTGAACTCCAATTCTCAAAACGTAAACACACAAAATAGACGCTATAAACACCAAAACGCTACAAAATTGAACGATAAAAATGCATACACAAAATGAACACAAATTATAGGTCAAATTACAGTTCGTTGCGTTCGAGTGAACTCTAATCCGTTTTTATTCGTGTACCTTCAGGGCTGTGAGTATGGGGATACGAGCTCTAATGTTATTTTTGCAAACGGCGAAACCATTTTTTGCTCAGTTAATATTATGATTGTTTTCCCTCAGTTTTCGCAATATTTGCGAAATTTACGGAAAACACTGAATTTACACGTTGTCTCCTGGTCGCTTCCCTGCTTGTTTCTGAATGCCACTACAGTGCCTTGCTTTGGGAGACGCTAGTTCAGGGATAGCTGGCAAAACTGAAAATTGAGTTGGCCATTTTGTTTGCTAGTGTAGTGATTCTGCAGTGGCGGCGTTAAGGGTAGGATGGGCCATGACCCCTCCCCCTCCCCCCAATTTTTCACGGCCCCTCCCCGCCG
The DNA here is from genome assembly GCA_023313725.1 of Lithobius niger. NCBI lineage: Eukaryota > Metazoa > Arthropoda > Chilopoda > Lithobiomorpha > Lithobiidae > Lithobius > Lithobius niger. The sequence continues at coordinate 5,873 of JAHWFP010047748.1, read as the reverse complement.
GCTCCCCTGACACTCAGGTCACCACCATAAAAAAAAAACTAAAAAAAAATTGCAGGCTATAAACTTGATATCAAATGAATAAAACGAGCTTTCATTTTTTTTTATTCATTTAAATTTAATTATTTATTTATTTTTGTAGCACTTTGCAATAATTTATTTTGTGTGTTTATGGGGCGTATTTGCAAACAAAATTGGATTGCATTGAAGGTTGTGTTAGGTTTAAGTTGAATTAAACGGAATAAAAGTGCCTAATGCGGCTGCCATGAAAAAAATAGTCCCTGGACCACTTCGTTTCCAGATGTGCCCTCTGCCGGCCCCCCCAAAAATTCAGTCGTGACGCCGTTAATGACACGTCATGTCTGCTAGTGAAGCTCCAAAGGGTTTTTGTAGCGAGCGTTAACCGCTTCCGGTCGTCTGCCCTAATGCTACAAAAGGATGCCACCCAAGTACCAAACGGGTACCAAGTACCAATGCTGCTTAACTTCGGTGATCTGACGAGAACCGGTGTTTCCAGCACTGCAAGACCGCAGGGCGCCTAAGGCTATACGTCTTTATCATCAACAATCGTTCTCTTAACAATCGGATGTCTACAATCAGATTGTCTATTGTTACTTAGTGGCAACGCACCAGGTTGTCTAGATAATGGAGTGCTGGGAACGCATGCGGAGAACTCGTTTATTGTTGTGTTACTGCATCCCTGCATTGTTGCATGTCATAGGGCCTTAGGGCTTTGGGCAGATGACCAGGAGTGGTTAACGCTCGTTAAACCCTTTGAAACCCTGCATTGTTACAAGAGGGCGAGTGTATAAAGGGTCTTAGGGCTTCGTCGGGCAGATGACTGGGTGTGGTTAACGCTCGCTAAAAACCCTTTGAACCCGTTGAGTTTTTAAGTAGGCTACGTCTTAAAAGAGCTCATTGTGTACTAGGCTGTTACGCTCTGTAAATAAATAAATCAATAAAATAAATACGGATATCCAGCTAAATTATCCTTCTCATTGTTGTGGGGCAGATAACCCAGTTTGGATACAAACAAACAAATGCGGATATAGGTAGGTAAGATAGTTTTTTTTAATAAAAATAAAAGTATGTTAATATTCCTGAAAACGGCATAAGTTCGACATGAGTTCGATAATACACTAGTACCACCCAAAATTAACATAAAAACACAAACAAATTTATCAAGAAATCTATAAAATCAGTAACAACCATGTTTTAATGAATTTCTTTACTTTCCCAATGCTAAACTGATTCATTAAATCGTCAGGGATACTATTAAATAATTTAGTAATTGTGTAACCTCTGGGTTTTTTTTCCCCGTATATAGGTAACCATTCGAAACCTGAGGTATACATTCATAGTATTACGTTGTTTTCCTTAATAATTTAGTTTTTTTTTCCTCATAGTCGCGTAGCTACCTAATACTGAAAATCTTATAGCTGGGAAATATGTTCAGTATGAAGGCTTTCTTCGTCCTTGAATAAAATTATAATATTTGAAGTTTGTAGCTTTCACGGCGTATCCTTTAGAATGTGATTAGCATGACCATAAACCTCAATACCATATCGTAAAAATGCTCTCAATCCTCGGAGGTGTAAATCATCTTAGGGGGTTCCGCACCCAAAAGGGAGCGCTAAGTTACTTACACAGGCCCATTATTGTAAAATACATGATATAACCATTATCTCACACACGCTTTACCGCACATCTGTAATTATGTACTACACGCTTGAATGAAGAGTGGTGAGTGGTGGGTGGTTAGTGAGTGTCGTGTCTTCGCCTCGCCAGCAGACCCACAGTGGAGCGGCACAGGTGATGATGAGTGGTGTCACGTAGGAGCGCAGCGTTGTGCAGGAGTCGAATGCGTCAGTATTTTATGAGAGGACGAGTGGGTTTTTTGTTGTTGTTGTTGTGTGATATGGTATTGTAGTTTGTTTTGTTCGTTTTAGATTATGTAATAGAACGCCTGCCGTGTCCAAAAATAACAAACTGGGGGAGAGCAAACCAAAATTAGACTGAACCAACAACTAAGGGAAGCTGGGGAACTTTAGGGTTAAGTTAGGGTCAATAGGGTTAGTTTAGGTCGGGGGAAAAGGAGCCTAACCAAAATTGGGCCTACTAAAGGCCTAAAGCCAAAATCCCCCTAACTAGGAAACCTAGCAGGGGTTGAAGGAGGACCAGCCAGTTGGCTGGCCCGAAGGCTTTCTGATTTTTCCATGGTCGGACCGCTGCTTTTATGCGGTTTTGGTTGCCCCCGACAACCGCGAAACAGCCAGGGCATTATGGGTAACCGGAACCAGGAACCGGAAACTAAATTAAAAGACATAGATAATGTCCACCTATGTAAGAAGATAATGTCCACCTATGTAAGAATGGACATCCAAGACTTAAGACTGGCCATTGGCCCCAGCAAACATGAAAGTAAACAAGCATGCAAGTAACAAGATTTGCGACATACTCCACCACCCATACGAAGCTCTGAAAAAATTACACATCGCAAATCTTGTGTCTAAACTTGAACACATACATCTTGTAACACTCTAACCATGTTGAATTTTTATTTCAAACAGTTGTCAGTTGTTGTTGTTTCAAACAACTCTCAAACAACTCAAGACTCCTCAAACAACTCAAGACTCCTCAAACAA
>JAHWFP010047747.1:0-16104 GCA_023313725.1 Lithobius niger | reverse complement strand
TAACAAAATCTACCTAAAACATTGACGATGTGGGAAATAATACAGTTGCCTATGTTACAGAATTATCATTGTTGCATCAAGCGGGACTATTGATAAAGTATGTCATGCTAATTTTTGAAAATTTTGACTCCCTCCCTCCCCCATGTCACATTTTGTCACGCCAATCTACCCCACCTCCCCGAAATAAAAAGGGAATCAATTTTGTGAGTACAAACTCTGAAATAGCTTACTTTTGTCTGCAATGAGCCAGCTTAAAATTACATGCAACGAATTATAACACAAAAACGAACTCGTTTGATGCTTGAGGCAACGTTTAACTGTTCTAAATTCAAAACAAAAAAGAAACACAAAACAAACTTTCCTGTAAGGTTTAGATACGCGCAGAGTTGCTGTATTCTTTGTTTAGTCCACGTGAAATCTTACTGCTGTATTGAAATGTTTTTACCATTTTTCCTTTTGTACACGATAGGTCAGCTAATGATTGATGCATTATACTTGGCTAAACACATCCCTAAAAAATGATTAAAAACTAATCTTGGTGTGATTAGGGCAATCCTGCAGGTAATTCAGGGTTCGTACAAGTCCTTGAAAACCTAGAAATATCCTGGAAAACATTGGTGAAATTCCAGGCCTGGAAAGTACTCGAAAGTCTTGAAGGATAAATGTTGGCTGAAAAATGTTGCCCTCAAAGTAGTAGAATGTGTAGCCATTAGACGTCAAAGTTTTTGAAAGATGAGCTCTGGTTTTAATTTTATTTACGTGTATAATGGTTGAATATAGCAGTAAGGTTTCACATGGACTAAACAAATTACCATTACTGCAGTTTCTGTAACCTTACAGGAAAGTTTATTTATTCGGATCAGTAAAACCTTACCTTAACACATCAAACGAGTTCGTTTTTGTTTTCTAATTCATGATAATTTGGCATACCAAGTTGGTCTTGTGTACTCCTTGCAGATGCACTGAATTTCTCTCACTTCGCTCGCTCATTCCGTGCAAGTCCTACTGTTGGAAATTGGTTTATCTGCAGCGCTGTCTCAGTGCCTAGTTGTTTTTAACTTTAGGGAGCTGAACCCAAACACACTACATAGAGTAAATAGACGATTAGACGCGCATTTGACCTCTGTTCTTTAATGCTTCCTCTCCACGCTTGGCCTTGGGCTATAACTCACTACCATCGTACCCGGCTTCGCCCGGGGATTTGTTTGACCCGTGGTTGTTTCACAGTATTTGCTCGGTGCTGCCTGATCGTTCACTGCAACAGTCGATTTTTGTTTGTGTAACACTCCCCCTTTCCGCCAATCCTCTCCCTCCCCTCTCCCCTCCTCCTTTTATCCCGTCCTCTCCCTCTCCTCTTGGTTTCCTTCCCTTTCTCCTCTTTGCTATACGTAGTTGAATGTGGGTGGTTATTTGAATTAATAGCAAACACCCCCAAAAATTCTCTTTTAGGTTGAGTTAATGCGTAATCGTATGCTTAATGGTAACAGCTCACTTCCCCCATCCCCGACTCCCAGTGTTTCGCTGTGGCTTAAGCGATGCGTACCGTGTGAAAAAGAAGTGTGTGACGTCATGTAATACTTGCCCTTGAGATTACGATGGTGTTTGGTTAGAGGGATAACTGTTAGAGCAAATTGTTAGTCGAGGCAACAATGTGGCAATTTCAACTTCTTTTCAAGGCAACAACGTCCCAGTTTCAACTTCAAGCCAAAGAATTGACACACTCTCAGGTTGTCATTGTTGCCCTTCCGGGGGTTGTTGCGGTTGCTTCATTTCTGCTATGAGACTGGTTTATAATATAAGATAATAAACAAATTTCAATTTCAATTTCCACCCTCCCTCAAATTACGACGGTGTTTGGTTAGAGTCTTGTATTTATGGATTGCTCTTGTTGGTATATGTTTGTTCTTAGTTTAATATATTAGAGCAGGGCGTTTGGCTATGGGCCATTGCTCTCAATAATAAAATTCAATTCAATTCAATTCAAATTACGCGAGAATCAGCATTGTAAGCTACTGTTTAATCTTCAGCCTACACATCGCGGCGTGCGTTTGCTAACATACATTGTTGCCTAATAACAATGTTTAAAACAATGAACAGCAATCAAACCGACCGTTCAGAGCTCCATAATTCCGATATAGCGACGCCAACTGAAATTCTAGGGAAGCGTATTTTAGGAGTGCGTATTTTAGGAGTGCATATTTTAGGAGTGCGTATTTTAGAACGACTCGCCTTTGCATTCTCGCAACTGAAATTTAATCGCGATGGCAAAGGTGTCGTTGTCATGGTAACTACGCTTCCTGGACTAGCTAAATGCGACTTCGTGTGAGCAAATGCTTGCAGTTAGATAAAGAATTTTCTCCTGACGAGACAATTTTCCCAACCGATTCTAAACTCAATTATTGACCCGTTTCTTTGCGAGCTAGCTGAGCTAAAACCCACATGGGTTTGTCGTCCCTTCGTCCCTCGCGTGCACGTGTCGCATGGAAACACTCTATCCATGCGACGCACGAGGGACGACAAGACCTGTGCTAAAACCGCCGCCATGTTGGAATTTCAAAGAAATTCTAGGTTATAGTTGCGAGAATCAAAGGCGAGTCGTTCCATAAACTCGCCCTTAGTACGATGTACTAACGCCGGAAGTTGCAGTAAAACTGTGCCTGCGCCAAGTTGTGTAAATCGAAACTGAAACGTACCACGCGACGCAGGAGTGTGCCGCGATGGCATCGCTCTATTTTTTTGTTGGCTAGGGAATTGAATTGAATTGAATTTATTTCAGTGGAAAATCGGCCCGAAGCCATGCATCCCACTTCCAATCAATACAACTACCAACCAGCACAACATAAACACGTTACAGCACTACTAACAATCGGCATCCAGGACTACACACACTAGCCCATCCCAGCACGACACAGAGAAGGGAGAAAACGCCAATGCAAGCCTACTACTACACTCTTATCCCCGTTGCCCGCACAAACTTCACAACTGCCCGGAGCCGTTTCACTGCTGCTCGACCACCAGAGAGGGACAGGAGTTCACTGATTGATGGATGCACTACAAGGATGGAAGCCAGCGCACAACGCTGGAGCCGGAAGACCGGACAGAAGAGAAGAAAATGATCACGTGTATAGTCCACCAAGCAAACTGGACAAACCGGGGAGTCCATCCACCCCAAACGAAACTGGTGCACTCGCAGCAGCGAGTGGCCAGTGCGTAGGCGGGACAAGACCTGAGCGTCCACACGTGGCAGACGATCGAGGACAGACCTACGGCTGCAGGCCTGTTGGATCTGATACAGCCCACGACCAGTGGCCGCCTTGGACCACTCATCCGTCCACTGACACGTAAACCAAGCCATAACTTCAGGACGCCTCGAACTCGGGGACTGAAGAAGTCTGAGACACATCACATCATCAGAGCCCACTGCACGTTTAGCCAGCCCATCAGCCTGCTCGTTACCCGCAACACCATCATGTCCACGAATCCACTGCAGAGTTACGGCACTGAGACCAATCATCGCCCACAGCTTCCTGCAAACAGAGTAGACTAATGGGTCCGCAAGATCCATCAACTCCACTGCACGCTGCAAAGCTGCTATAGCGGACCTGGAGTCAGAATAAATTGCAACTGCAGGAAGAGCCAGATCCAAAACCTCATCAAGAGCAGCCGAAATGGTGCAAAGCTCACACACCGTGCTTGACGAGACAGACACGAGTCGATAGCTTCGGAAGATCTTCAAGGATGGAATGGCAACTCCGACACCCCCTGTCCAAGACACATGGTGGAACGATGCGTCACAAAATACACTGCAGAACGTGTCACTGGGCAACACCCGAGAAGAAAAAACCGCAGCCAAACTCGGGCACCAAGCCCACGGGCTAAATGGTTTTGCCACTGCCACACCCAGGGGCAAGCAGGGAGCAAGCCGCAGCAACAGAGTCGCACCCAGACCAAGGGCACCAAGGACACTGCGGGCAATGGGGCCAAGACTGCAGTAATCCTTGATAATCTTACCAACCGGGTCATTACTACCTCTACTAACATTACGTATTGACAGGACAACCAAAAGCTCACTCGCTCTGAAATGCTCCGGGAGCTCACCACTCTCTGTCCAAAGGGCCTGCACAGATGTGGTGACCAGACATCCTGTGACAACCCGGAGACAAGCGTTCACAGCTGTCTGCAAAGAGCGCAAGTGACACTGATGAGGGCACAAGAAAGGTAGATGATAATCAAGAAGTGACCGGATGAACATCTTATAAGCCCCCATTACTGAGCCTCTGGTAACTCCCTCAATCGCAACCAGCCTCTTGAGTACTGAGGTCCGCGCCATCACTCTGTCCTTTAGCCTGTTGGTGTGAAGTGTCCACTCGAGGCGGTCATCTAGAACCACTCCCAAGTACTTGACCGAGGAGGATTGTAAAACAGTCGTGCCACCAACTTGAATAGAAGCTAGGGTCCTTCCACGCTTCGCGTGCCGAGAAAAAACCACCAAATCAGTCTTGGCTGGAGCGAGCAGTAGGCCTCTCTCAGAGAGACGAGTAGAGACCAGGGAGATGACATCCTGGGCACATTGACAGCAAACGTCAACATTCTCTCCAGCAAACCACAGCGCTATGTCATCCGCATAGCAGACTATATTTGCCGACTGGCTTATCTCAACAAGGACTTCATTGATCGCGACAGCAAACAATGTGGGACTCAGACAGCTCCCTTGGGGCAAACCCCGGCCAGAGCAGTTTTCCGCAGACCAAAAACCGTTAACTTTGGTGGAGAATCGGCGACTACCAAGGAGGGCCGTGATGACTTCTACCAACTTCTCACCAACACCCATCTTGGTAAGACTGTGATGGACCCAGCTAACACTAACAGTGTCGTACGCTGCCTTGATATCCAAGAACAGTGCAACGACGACCTGACCGTGAGACCAGGCTTCATAAATGCCCGACAGTAGGTACAAAACAGCATCTTGGGCATTCCTATGCTTCCTATATCCAAATTGAATCGGAGAAAGACACTCATGGTATTTTAGGTGCCAGTCTAAGCGCCTCACAACCATCCGTTCGAATACCTTTCTCAAATTCGACAGCAGAGAAATTGGACGATAATTCAGGAGGTTGGACTGAGCAGAACCTGCTTTGAGCACCGGTACAATAATAGTGTACATCCAGGACTCAGGGACTGGAGAGCCATCCAAAATGTCCTGGAATAGAGCAATGCACTCATTGATTGCCCCTTGTGACAAAGTTCGCAACGCCTCATATTTAACACTATCTATACCCGGAGCGCTACCATCTCTGCACTTCGCAAGAGCAGCAGAGAATTCAAATGGGTCCCAGGGAAGATCTGTTGGGCACGAAGATAGTGCAAACGAGGATGTAGTAGGCGGAGGCGAGCCCTTGGGGAGCGCGTAAACACTTGCAAACCGGGCGTTGAACGCGTCCGCCATAGCCTCTCCACGAAGAACAGACTTGGACTGGTAACCTGGGCGATAGACCCAAGACAAAGAGCTACTCGAGGCACGCTGACTAAGCACGCGCCATGCGCTGCTCAAAGATGAAGCACGGCCAATCTGCGCACAGACACGAGCTGGATAGGACTTCCGTTCACGACGGATTAAGAACGCTGACTCCTGAGAAACGCCACGATACACAAACCACGTAGTATCACTCGGGTGCCTTTTCCATTGGCGGTACGCACTCCTCCTATCACGAACAGCCCGCACACAGATTGGGGTCCACCACACAGGATGGATCCTCGGCTGAGATCGTTCAGAGGATCGCCCACACCGTATGTGAGTGGAGACCCAGGTCTCGAAAATTCCATTGGAGACTCTAGGTTTGACCCGAAGCCCCCGATGTGCACAATAAGAGCTACCAAGAGGGGATAGAATGACTGGGAAGTGGTCACTTCCTCTTAAGTCGTCAGAAACAGAGAAGTGGAAGCGTACCGCCAAACCTCGGGTACAAAGAAACATGTCCAGAACAGATTCTTGGACAACGCCCAGTCGCCAACGAGAAAAGGTTGGAGTACCGTTGTGAACTACCTCCATGTCGACAATCTCGACAGCTTTTGCCAGCCTACGCCCATGTGCATCGACGCGAACGGAACCCCAGTCGTAATGGTGGGCGTTAAAATCTCCTGCAATAACGAACGGATGCTGGAACTGGTTGAACCAGGTCGTCCACTCTGCAACAGAGATAAGCCCAGTCACATGGACAAATACAAGAGTGACCCATTGCCCGAGCATCCAAACTTTCACAGCACATGCATCAAGACCGGAATACTGCACAAGTATCGGGTGCAACACAAACGGCACCGACCACTTAATAAAAATGCCGACATTATTGTCTGTAGTGACAAAATCAGACTGAAAAGCAGAAGCATCACATCCGCGAGAGGTGTTAATTTCTTGAACTCCTATTATATCTGCAAACTGCAGCAATTTCTCAATTTCATGAATTTTACTGGGCAAACCCCGAACATTCCAGGATGCTATAGAAAAAGGCCTAACTGAGGAGTCGAAAATTAGTGCAATTTAGATACAACCAGGCCAAAAATCAAACCATATTACGAACAACGGGACCTGACTCAACCATTTTCTCCCTTCTCCGCATCTTTAACACATAAATTCTGACTGACAATATCACTAGATTCAATATCTAAGTTTAAGCCTACATCAAGATCAAATTCCTCAAAAACAGAAACATCGTCCAAACCATACTCTACCTCAGACTCAGTCTCTGTACGCACCTCAGGAAGCGCAGCAATGGATGAACCCTGCGACACATTACAATCGTACAACCGATCACTACCGCCCTCAATCTCTGCAGATTTACACTCACTCGAACCTTTCCCGTTTCGATTCCTCTTCCTCACTCTCTGTCTCTTTGGTGGGGGAGAAAGACCCTTTTTGCCGTAGTTATGTTCAGCAATTATTCCCACCTCCACACTTACAGTATCACAAACACGCTGACTGTCAACGAACATTGGGTGGACTTCCTCTTGTAAGGCACTCGGCCCCGGGAATACATCCTTCTGCGTAGGACTCACCAAAGCACCTTCATCACTCACTAAAACTACGGGTGCAGATACTGCTTGCGCGGTGCAAGGCCGAGCAGGAGGCTCGCCATTCGTACCTCTTGCCTCTCCAACACCCACTTTCTGGGCAGCACCACGCACCTTCAATACCACTTCTGGAGCGACTTCTGCCCTAGCAGCCCTCAGGTGATCGCACAGATCACGCGGGTCCCTATACCCGCCACACGGGGCACAGGCTATAGCGGCGCAGACGCGCCGGAAGTGCCCACGCATCCGGCAGCGAAGGCAGAGGGGCGCACGCTCTGACACGACCACAAGGGCAGGGACCCCCCTCACTAAGAGAATGTCAGGAACATCAAGAATTATTTTAAACGGTTTGAGCCGAAACCGGACTATTCTCACAGCCGTGTCACAAACTGCAGTCCCTCTAACATATAACTTCTCGAATGCATGTGACTCCATCGAGCCAAACCCACTAATAGCACTGGCAACGTCTTCGGCAGTGACACCTCTTGGCAGCCAATGCATACGTGCTTCCACAACCTGGTCATGAAGGTCAAATGCCTCTATGGCTTGTCCATTAATAGTAAGCTTCGCAGCTGCCAGTTTCCTTTTCGCCGCAGGAGACAGCAACACCACCTCAAAGGCGCCACCGGATCTCAAGGCACCAACAGCTTCGACCTCACCTGGGCCTACTACCGCTTCCACATGTAAGTAAAGTTGCGTTAGTGGATAGGGTTTTCCTGCCTCCGGACACACTAACACTATAGAACGAGTCATGTCAATGGCCCTCAGGCTGCCTCTGTACAGTTTCTGGAGAGATAACAGTTTCCGGGCGTGGTGTCTTTCAGGGGGAATGTCATCTTCTCGAGCGCGAAGAAGGTCAGCCTCCGCTTCTTGCTCTCCTATTACTCTTTGTTGACTGTCCTGACCTGCAACCACTGACGAAAACATTTTCTTGACATTGTCAATCGGTTCACGTTTTCCATTCAGAGCCCTTTTGCTCACTTCTGCTTGAAGGTTTCCCCGACATGCTTTTTCCTGTCCTTGAGCGCCATCTTGCTGCTCTTGTTTGTCGGCTAGACCATCAGCCGTTTCAATCCCATACTTCCTAACATCATGCTCAGAAATGCCTCTTACCAGTGCTTCACGCATCACTTCGTCAAAAACTTCATCAGAAACCACGCCAGTGTTAATTTCACTGGACGATAACAGCTTTCTACGCACCAATGCACAGAGCAATCTGTCAACATCAGCCGCCATCACTGACTGGAGGGCAACTTACGAACAACAGTTTGTCAATTTGTTAATTTTTTTTTATTACTTTGACATTGTTTCCATGTTAAACACTTATTGTTTAAAACCGAAGGAGAGGGGCTTGGTAGTATGTTGTGGGCGTACGGCTACGGGCCAGTGCCCTGTGAATAAACAGAGGGGCTTGCTGTTGGCTCCAGCCAAAACTGAACTTGTGGCGTTCTCTTGGTCAGCTAAAAGGGATAGGACCCCAGTAACATTGGTTGTTGACGGTGCCGTTGTAATGCAGTCTTCAGTGGTAAAGTATTTGGGTTGGGGTGAAGTTGGATAAGCATTTGGCATGGATACTTCACATGAACTGGTTGAGGGACATGATCCGTGCTGATGTATCTATCCTAAAGCAGTTAGTCAGAATAAAAGGAGTGCAGAGAGGTGCCTCTCGTATCTTCCTTCAGGTCCTTCGTCAGGTCCATGATGGACCATCACTTGCCCTTCTTGAGCCCCTTCCAGCGTCATCTGCACTCTCTGCAGGTTGGAGTGAATCAGTACCTTCGTAAAGCACCGAACAGAGCAAACAGAACGCACTACTGTTAGAGACAGTTTGGCTCCAAACTTAACCTCGCGCGTGCGCAGTGATGTTGCGTCAGCCGTTTAGTATCTTCCGAAATTGCAATCACAACTCAGCAAATCAACAAGCTCAACAGAGCACTCGTTACGTCATACCCTTAACGTGACCAGACGTAGTTAGTTGACTGGACCAGGCTACGATAATGGAAGTAACCAGGCACGAGCAATGCAAAATTGAAAACCATCTCGGGGAGGTGGTTGCGGGTGATTGCGAGTGGTGGAGCTTTTGAGCATGCGTGAGGTACGTAAACAGATTCATTGCTGACGATGGTTGACGTAGGCAAGCCACATCAACACGGCTTTAGTAAGGAATGAGCTGAACTGCCACCAACAGTGGTGCGTTTGGTTTGTTCTGTACGGTGCTTTAGGAAGGTACTGCATGTCTGTGTATTATTACAGGATGTCTTGTTAGTATGTCAACGCAGGCTCTGTGGGTAGAGAGCTGCGAACCTCCACTGCACGTGCGGGCTAAAGAGCCTATGGTGACTCTTTGTGTGCGAAACATCTGCTGAGGTTGACAAGACCCCATAGGCAAGATCCTCTTCGACTACTGTAATCTCGGTCCTGTCGCGTGATCTGTACTGGGTGCACTGGGCTTTGGTGCCACCCTTCTGTTGAGGCAGTCGGAGGCAGCCATCCATTTCTCCCTCGACCATTGCAGTTGTTCAGCTGTTGACCTTGGACTTGGTGCCCGACCCTGATGTCTGTCCTTTTCCAGGATGAGACCGACTGTAACCACGGCTCAGTGTTTTGTGAGGTCTACTGTGGCGCATCGTTTATGTCATAATCTAGAATAGGGGGTGTTGGTGTTGCCATCCCCTCTTTGAAAAAAATGAGTGTTTCGTCTAGCAGATGTGTCCTCCAGCACATAGTGTGAGCTGTGTGCGATATCTGCTGCCATGGATGAAGTGCTGGATCTACAGCTCGCTGTGGCTGTTGTGTTCACTGATTTGCAGGCAGCTATTGCGACCTTGAGGAAAGGGGTTGCTAGTCTAGATCTGACTGATCCGTTGATCTACTCCATCTGTAAGAAGCTGTGGCTGTACGCACCACGGGTATGCTGGCTCTCACATGGGTTTGTTGCCATGCTGGTTCACCGGGAATGAACAAGCCCACGGTTTAGCAAGACTAGCGACTGTTTCAGAGCCAGAGCACCTGCAGCCTCTCTGGCCTCTGCGGTCGCGTCGTATTGTAATTGTGTCAGAGTTCTTCAGTCTTTGGAGTGAGGAGTGGCGCAATGCGACAATGGGGCGAGGACTGTTCCAGGTTCAGCCATTGAGTCATCGGTTCTCTGCCCTGGATGCCTTTTCGAGGGCTGATGCCTGGGTTCTGTCGCGCCTCTGCACAGGTAATACTCTCCTTCGCGCCATCAGTTCCTTGTGCTATGCATCCCCTATTTGTGACGTCTGCCAGGCAAACTTCACGCGTGAGTATTTTCTCCTTGTGTACAAACAATTCGCGAGGCAACACATGTGCTACTTCCTTTCATGCGTATGCAGCCTACGATTGAGGAACTTTTGTCCAGCTCCATTGCGCGTGCTTCTTTCTTGTCACTGCGAGGAGTGTGTGCCATCGGGAACCAAAGGGTCCTTGGCAGGTCTTACCTTGGTGGTAAGGCATTCATGTCCCCCCACCCCACCTTCGTCTATTCCACATTCCTGGCCATTGTTTTATTTCATTTTTTAAAATTTTATCATATTGTTGAAATTCAATATAAGTAATTTCTTATTTTTTAAAGACGTTAATTTTACAGTAAATGCCATATAATTTGTGGTGGCTGTTAGCAACCCGCCGGTCCTTGCCAGACCCGTTGCTATTGCAACAAACTTTGATTTATTATTATTATTATTATTATTATTATATTATTATGTTGCGCCTTACTCGGGATAGAAGTGTCAGACTGTAGGCTCTTCCGTTTCCTTCCCTCCTGCCTCCTTCCTATGACATGTACATGATATAAAGAGGGCTTTTGTGAATTGTAATGGCAGAAGGTTCGCTTTCTGTGATGGTAATATTGGAGTGTTGCGGAGTGTTTCAGTTGTGTATCCAGAGTTGTTCGTTGTTGTACTTGATTGTTGTTTTAAGATAAGCGCATGGCTTTGGGCCCAGGCTCAGAATAAAAAACATTAACATTAACCGAAAATTAGCCTTCAGAACGTAACGCACGCCTGCTAACAAATTCGTACACCACTGTAGACGCTCCTGACTTAGCAATGTAGCGGAAGTAACGGAGACTAGCACCCAAATTCCATACGGTTTAGGAAAAAAGCACATCAACTGAGTGTGTCTGTAAGATGAGCTAAAACTAGCTTTCTAGGACCAGAGGTTTAGTCTATATATTGAACTGTTTAAACCTGTCCAAATAAGTCCACCAGCTAAGTAAAAATGAAAATCGCGCTTCCAGCTCAAGTCCAGATTTCCGATGTGACAAACTGGAAGTTAATAAATGTTGGTCCATTTGTTACAAAGCTTATATACCTAAATTATACTGAATATATTGAAAGACGGCGGAGAAGTTAAGGATCGAAATTTCGACTTTAAGATGGGAGACATAGGTCAAACCTAACACAGAAAGAGGATTATTAGCCTGGATGCCTCCTGAAAAGCAGAGACCGTCACATGCACAAAAAAGACAATGATTTAAGTTTCAACCCTTATCATTGTGAACAAGACCCAAAAATATGGGCTGAAAATTAAATCATTGTCGTTTATATGCAATAGTGGTTCCCCGTTTGTAAGTAGACAGCGTAGCTTGGCTAATAATTATGTCCTACCTACAAATCAACTTTTTACAACAAAAGAGTTGGCTGTACTTGATCGCATCAGTACTAGGTGGAGATGGAACAGCTGATTAAGTGGAATGAAAGACCGTTCGTACACAATGTCATGTAATGCGTGTCATTTCGTGAACACACTTAGTGACATTGTGTGACTACAAGCACCAGTGGTGCCAATCCCTCCATGGTCCAGTGAGGAGTTAGCATTGAGGCCTAAAAATCTTTCCCTCTCATATGCTGATCAAAGATTATCGCCATTGGCTTTAAAATAAGAAAACTCAACATGGCTTCAAAGGAGGTTTAAATCATAAAGAACTGCAACTTGAACCGACTCTTAAAAGTCAAGAACAACTTATGGCTGGAATAGTAAATGGAATTAAACCAGTTTTATAACTGAACTTTATTACAATGATTTTGCCAGAATTATTTTAAAGTAATTCCTATCTTGTTATTAAGTAAAAAAGTATTTTGTTGAAGATGTCAGACAATACTAAAATAGGTCGTCTCCAACGATTGGATGGGAAAAACTGCATCCTGAGCAGGCAGAGCTCAGCATTGTTAAGTCATCATTGTGTGTGGTCTTTGCTTATGACAGGAAAACGCAACACACAAACCAAGCGATGCAAAAGATCTAGAAATATGGGAACATATAGTAATGAGAGAGCGACAGGTTATTGTCAATCAATTTAACTAAGGTGAACATTCCGAAATACTTACATGCAGTATCAATAATCTGGGAATACCTTAAAAATTGATACGCGACCTCTTATACATTACGATGTTTTTCCCTATGAAGACAACTTCACGATGACAGCAAAACTAATTACATGTCTGCAGCAGAGTATTTAAGAAAAATGGAACATCATTTCAGAGATTAGTGTTGCAGGGAAAGCAAATGATGACAAAAAGAGTGCATGTTACATGATTTCTCTTAGGTTGCCTCAATTGTATGACAATTTAGTAACATTTTTTATTTCACCTCTACAAAAAGAACAGTTAAAAAGTACTGATATAGAACATTTATTGGCATTGCATGAGTCAAAACAAAATGCACTTGATGACCAGAAAATATTTCAGATAAACCTTCCATGCCAACCAAAGAACAGCACGAAGGAACCAAACAAATTCATCACCATCCATAACCAATTTCTACTACAGTGACGTCGGACATCGTTCTCTGATTGTGCAACTCCCTGCTTTACCAAAACCAAAGACAGGATTAAAAACGTGTACAAGGTAGAAGTAGAACAAAATGGCGTAATTCTCGAAAATTCAAAGATGACGGCCTGTAAGTAGAGAAAATATTTAGTAATTTACATACGGTCCATTGAATTATGTCGGACTAAAATAATTTTTTTGCTACTAAAGCTGGCTGGTATTTACAAAATGCAATAATTATAGACTCAGGTTCAGGCTGCCATTTTGTTTAAAATAATCTAGGTTTACAGCTATGAACTGAGTAAAGCCAGACAGTGACAAATGTGCAACAAAAACTAACACAGTAGTAACATGTCTTGAAAGTAACATGCCACTTCACACAAACAATGGTTTACTTACTATGATAAAAAACTTTTTTTTTATCAGAATTTGAAATATGTTTTCTATTGGACAAGCAGTGATGTGAGAGTGATGCGCAATGGAGTAAAAAGCACAGTAACAGATTATGTGAAGGCAAACCAAGCAGTGCTACATAAAAATACAAACAACGTTTCGAAAATTAACAATTTTCGTCTTCAGGTTAGCAATAAAATTAAAGCATGGCAAAAGCCACTGAGTCAACCTATATTAAAAGCATAAAACATACATTTAAAACGGATAAAAACCGCCAATTTCTCCCCTCAAAAGAGGCAGAAATGGCAGCCGAAAAGCAACGACCCACCTGCTCCGTTGGATGCCACGTCGCAAAGCAAGGTGCATGCAAATCGGGGTCACGTGTTTCAAAGGTGTGATGCATTCGTTATGTTGGTTTTACAAAATGCCTGGCAAAAGAGTCGAGTTTAAGTGATTTAATTACAGGAAAATATTCTTTTAAAAATTTGTTATCTGGCACTAAGTGGTTATGTACGGGTGGTGTATGTGTATGGATGACCAATGTTTCTAGATTGATTCTTGCCCTGGTGTATTTCTCACGAAACAAAATTTGGACCTTGTCCAAGTCGGGGGTGTGGCCTGTTGCGTATTTGTCTGGCGACTTGCCTGTTGAAAGGCAGTGTTGCACTAAAGAATTTGATTCGACTTTTAACTTAAAGTTTTATTTATGGGATGCCATACGTTCCTCAAGTTTTTGAAGGGATTGTCCTACATATGTAGCAGTACAGGTTGGCTCCGTACAGGGAATTCTATAAACAGTATTGCGTGTGGAAAGCAGGTCGTCTGATTTGTTATTGTGTTTATTTTCATGGTGCATTGTCAGCTGCTTAATATTTTGGTGGCTGTTTGAAACAAGTCGGATGTGATTGATGTTAAGTTTCTTCTTAAGGACTTCAGAGATGCGCAATAATTTAGCAATAATATTAATAATATTAATAATATTTAGCAATTAATAATAATAAAGAGTGATGCGCACACCCCGCTTGTCACTTCCCACTCGGCTGGCCTTTCTCTGACGCCAACACGCTCATGCTCCACGTGGCGGCACAACTCAGTCAGTTGCAGGCAGTTCAATGTCGAAAATGGCCGACTTCGGTCGTAACCTGTACAACTCCGTCAGTAAAGAATGTTTAAAGCACGAACCCTTGACTCGAGCTTTGTTTTGAGAAGGCTGAAGTGGAGACACCAGCCAACCCTGGCAAAGAGTTGGCGCCCGTTAGGAGGATGGTAAATAGGTCGAAAACGAACATCGAACGATCGCAAAATCAACGTGTGGCAAAACATGGAAGCCATGCGTTCTAAACAAAGGAAATGCGTAGTGAATACAGGTGGGCTTGCTCAAGTGTGTTTTGGTGGGTCCTAAATCTAGTTGATAGGGAGGAAGAAAGAAGACATGAACTCTTACATCATCGAAGTATTGGGGAAAATTTTTATTGAAATCATTTGCCATTTTGAAATTGAAAAAATCGACGATCTTTTGATGAGGAGCGGTAGGAAAGCATTGCGTGTAAAATGTACCATGTTTTCAGTGCCTTAAAATAGGGATTTTTGACGATGATACATGTGAAATTATTCATAAAAAAATCTAATCACACAACAACAACACTACACAATACGTTTGGGGTTGATTCATAATTTTTAATCCATTTATTACCAAATCAAATGTAAAAAATTCTAGTGGTGAAAATTTATAATAGTGAAGTTGTCCAAAAACTGACTTTGAAAGTGAAAATAAAATAAAATACAGGGTGGTCCACAAAAAACTGACGACCCAACATTTTCAAGTCCAACTTTTCTAGTTAGCATCCCTCAGAAACAGGAGAGGACAGAAATCTTCCAGTTTCATTAGATTTGATTTCTGCGCTCTCCCGGTTCTGAGAGGTGCTAACTACAAAAGTTGGACTTGGAAAATGTTGGGTCGTCAGTTTTTTGTGGACCACCCTATACAGAAAAGGATAACCCCCATCTAATGCAAGTGCATCAAATGTCAATCAAAGACTATAGAATGGGAAAGGATAACCAGACTGCGACACAATTCCAATAATGCTATTTACATTGAAGAGAATGTGTTTGCTAGGCATCATCATCCACTGAAAGATCACGTTTTGCCATCAAAAACGGGAAACATTAACAAACAGCATCGCAGCTCATCACGAGGAGACCTTGCAAGTACACAATTGGAGGGAACAAACTTATATATACTCCCTGGAAGGCACATTTAAAAAAAACTTGTACTCAGCTCTCGAGTCTCTTTTCATCCAACATTTTGAAGAATGTGGGATTCTCTTGATAAATTTACAACCACCATCCTACCCAGGAATCCAGCATTTTGTATTCCCCAACCTCTCTAACAACTCACTGGTAGATGGAAATTAAGCCTTCATGGCCTTATAAAAATCAGCGGCATAGGACCACAGTTTCATAATTGAAACCAGTGATGATGGCAGGACAGCGGTGAGCAGTGGGTCCTGGTCAGTATGCTAAATTTTTTATTTTTTATTACCGTAAATCGTGGATTAAACGCCCATAGGCTTATGCAGTTAATTTGGCAAAAATAGGAGGATGGGCTTTAAATCAAGCATTATCAATTTTTTAACTTTCTGGACATCTATTACAGAAAATTCGACACTTTTGAACGATCTCTGAAAGACCAATTTTTCATCCTTTTAATTGCTGTGAAGAAAGGAGGAGGCTTAAGTGAGCGATGCCCAGGCCTTGTGCAGGTGCTAGGAGCTAAAGGAAGAGTCCACTATTACCATAGGCAGGGAGAAGGGGCCAGTAAACATAGCAAGCAGTACTATCTTTATTCACATCATAT
>JAHWFP010047746.1:2057-14490 GCA_023313725.1 Lithobius niger | reverse complement strand
GATCAGCTCAATCTTTCGTTCATTTGCCTCGTAGCTGATCAGCTCAATCTTTCGTTTATTTGCCTCGTAGCAGATCAGCTCAATCTTTCGTTCATTTGCCACGTAGCTGATCAGCTCAATTTTCTGTGTACTCTTAGTAACGTTGGACTCATCGTTCAGCGGCTCCTCAGCAGCATCTGTGGCTCTTATTTGTAGCTCTTCGACTACTACCTTCTGCGGTGACCCCCCTTATAAATAAATAAAAATAAATTGGTTGGAAGTTGCGAAATCAAATTCAAAATACAAACTTAAAGGAAGAAGGAAGGAAACAGAATAAAGGCCGGAGAATCCTTACAGTCATCAATTTTCTGAGTGGTTAAAGCGGGGGTTGCAGCAGGCGTACAGTCGCTCATGCCAAAAGACTCTAGTATCTTAGTGATATAAGAGGGCTGTGACAGATAAATTCCGTCATCACACTTATTGAGCAGCAGGCCCAGATATAGAGTGTTCGTTTCAACGATAGTGAGGTGCTTCCCTATCTCCAACAGGATATTATCTATCAAGGGGGCAAGAGCGGCGTACAGCATATCATCGACGTGCACGCCCATCAACAATGCTTCGCCCCCCACGACCTGGTAAAACACACATGGGTCCCATTGGGTCTGTGTGAGACCGCATTTAAGCATGACGTTCTTCTTTTTTAAATGCCATTGACGCCCGGACTAGCGCAGCCCGTAAAGAGACTTGTTAAGACAGCAGACCTTCCCTCGGAATACATGGGGAAATCCGGGAGGTGGGCGTAAATAAATAAGGTGTTGGAGGTCCCCATACATGTAGGCTCCCCGTATATCTGCGGATCTGAAGGAATACTGACGAGATGCAACCAGGGAAATCATTAAATGCAGGGAGGCAGTACAGAGGACAGGCGAGGATACCTCATCAAAGTCGATTTGGGGTCTGGCTGAGCAGCCACACGTGACCAAACGCGCCTTGTACTTTTGTAGGGAGCCGTCATTATTAAACTTCCGGGCAAACACCCACTTACTATTCATGATGGGTGTGGCAGCGGGGGGCTTATCAACCAGATCCCATACTTGCATCTCGTCCAATACTTGTAACTCTGCCAACATCGCTTTATCCCATAGGTCAACGTTAGAGTCTAGGCGAGTGTCCTTATACGGGGTAGGTAAGGGGGGAAGAGCGTCGACATTATGACAGCACTCCCTCTGGAAGAGCGGCTTCGGACGACTCAGATGCTTCCGGGGGCGTGTGATGGGGTGCCGATGGAGCTTATCTACAGGGTAACGTGGTAAACGCCGTAGGGTTGAAAGTCGTGGACGTTTAGGTCCTGTTGCACATCAACCCAATCACTATCTAATGGTAATCCCCCCCCCCACAGTGTAATTCCGGGGTTTCACCGGTGCCAGGGGTTATGAGCTCTAATGCGGGATTTCTGTCCTGGGTTGGTGCGTGACTCTCAGTATTGCTAACGGGGTTCATTATTGAGCACGCACTTACGAACTGGTGAGTCTGATGTTGAAAGGGTAAAGCAGTAGCGTTTAAAGGTGTATTAGCATTTAAAGGTACATTTACTGTTTGCTTTTTGGTTGACGTTTGGGGCGCTAAGTCACCATTCGTTTCTACTTGTTTAGGTATAGTCTCTTCACGAGGTAGGGGGATGTCGACTCCTTGTGTTTTTGGCAACCCAAAAACAATATTTGTCTTTCCCTGAGTCATGCTTCCCTTAACTCGTGAGATATTGTATCTCCATAAACATCATATGTAGTGTCAGTTTTTAAAGGTATGTTAAACAAATTCATGTCACGGTGTCCAAACATGACCAAATTATGTGGACGTCTCGCTTGTCCCTTAAATACGAGTTTAGTCCACCATTGATCATCCTTGAAGCCGATAATAAATTTTTGAATGCAGTTGGCAACTCGACGAAGTTGCGTAGGATTGTCGGGTTTTTTAATAAATTACCAAAACGGTCATAGCCAGTAACCTTTAAATCCCCGATCAATATCCCGTAAAGTGCAATCGCCGTCAGAAGCCAATTGAATCTGAACTCTGGGACATTTGTCCCTATCTACTAACTTATAACAGCGTTTGGTTAGGTATACCGTAGCACTGGAATCGTGTAAATAGGTTTCCTTTGTAAAAGGTAGTGCTACGTTGTTAGATCTTAAATCTAAAGTGTTCAATACAACCTGTTCAGTTGGCCTTCTTGTCGGCAAATTTTGATCGTCATATTTTTGGTGAATTTGGTCTACCTCTAGGCCAAAGGTCTGGTGTTGTTGACTAAGGAATGCAACCGTCTCTGCGTTTGTGTTGATTGTTGGCCCACTCTGTTGTTGTTGGCCCGTGTTATTGGCGTTGACATAGTCCAGATTACGTCTCGGTTGCTGGGGTGGCGTCCTTTGTGCGCTGGCTCATCCAAAGTTTCGTGGTCGTTGGAAATTGAAGTTGGGGTCATTTTATTCACGTGCAAGGGGTGTGCGCGTGCCACACGTGCTGGAAATATGCCCAAAACCGAAGCACTTTAAGCATCTGGGTCCCAGGGGCGCTGTGAAGGGTCTGTGGCATCACAGTTGTAAAAATCGTGATGTGGACTTTGGCAAAATAAACACGAAGTTGGTCGTCGCCTCGGTTGTGTACGTCTGGGTTGGTAACTGTTTGGTCGTCTGCTTCGGCCGGGTTGTGCATTTAATTGTTGAGCTTGATACATTTCCTGAGGTTGCTGGTAAGAGTTATTTAAAAAATAACGAGTGTTTTGCAGGAAATCAGCTTGGTCCTGCTGGTAATTAGGCTGGGTTAGGTTAGGTGGTATGAGATGGTCGTTGTGGCCTGTACGTCTATACTCATTAAGGAGTTGTGGGTTTTGTTGCAGGTAAGCCTGGGCCTGGACTATTATAGCTGGTGGAGTCACAAATGTAGGCATGTCTGACCCGTATTTGGGTAGTTCAGGCTGTCGATTAATTCAGACTGCAACAAGGCGAATGTTAGGGGTCGACTGGCTCTCAAAAGTGTTTCCCTAGGGACGTTAAGGTTAGATTGATGAATGCCCCTCAGGGCCCACACGCAAGCTTCGTTTTCAGTCAATGGGTAATCAATTGCTACGATTTCCGCCATCAAGGCACGGACTCTTCTTATATACGTAGCCACATCTTCTTGATTTGTCATACGTACGGACATAAGTTCGCCGAGTTTTTTTCATTTGTTGGAAGGGGTCCACTCGAGCATAGTCTGTATTAAGTTGGTCCCAAATCTGCTTCGCGGTTTGTTGGCCCTGGAAATCTACTATAATCGATGGGGCAACTGTCCGCATTAACATGAGCTTGCCCTCAGCATTTTTTCTTTGCCATTCTGCAATGTCTTCAGGCGGTGCTTGTTCTGGGTCTGGTCTAGGGTTGATCAAGACGTCTGGTGCCCACGTCTTCTCTTCAGCTAGACATTGGAAAAGCATCTTCCAGATTTTGAAGGTCTCGAATCCTCTCAATATGGGGATTCCTTTATAGTGTTGCTGTGGAAGTGCATTCTGGCGGCTACCTTTTAATTGCCGGGGGTGGATGTCCGTGGTGGCCCCATAGTTACGCCATGTTGGCGGTATGGAGTCCTTTTCTCTCTTTGTTCTCAGCTCTTACTGTATGGAGAAATCATCTTTGACGCTGCGACACAGGGATCATACTAGACGGCCAGTGGGTCACTTCCTTAATACTAAGTTACTGTTGACAAGGTGTTTGCTTTGCCTTCGTTCTTGCATACAGTCTTCACCAAGCTACAACTGCAGTATTGGTCAATGCTAGGGTACAACTACACTATACGGCTGTGCTACTACTGTGTTACCATTTGGCTCGCTACCATTCGGTCTTGTACCATTAATTGCTGTGCAACCATTCGTGTGCACTAAACCTTTACTATACTACCATTTGCTATGCTACCATTACGTGCACTGAACCTCTGATATGCTACCATTTGTCAAGTGTGTTTATACTTGAGCTCCCCGGGCGGTGAACACCTGCTCAAATGTGCGGTATTCACTACACTACATTGCACTACAGGTGTTTGTAGGGCAGTAGTGGACGTTGCGATGTGAAGGAGGGGCAGAGCATGGTTCGGTACCCACGTCCTCTTCGACGGGGCGTTTTTAACCTGGAATACAGCACGCTAGAGGTCCTTGGAACGTGCATGGTAAGTGCAGCTAATAAATTGTGGTGTTTAGTCATTAAGCAAAGATGTAGGCCTCATTCTCTCTCCCGACTTTGGTTTTATTGAACAGACATGCAACAGGATAGTGATGGTACAGTTCGGCTCCTTTACTCCAAGAAGGTGCTGTTTAGTCCAATATTGTCACAGTCCCGGTTGGT
This sequence comes from Lithobius niger, assembly GCA_023313725.1. Classification (NCBI taxonomy): domain Eukaryota; kingdom Metazoa; phylum Arthropoda; class Chilopoda; order Lithobiomorpha; family Lithobiidae; genus Lithobius; species Lithobius niger. The sequence continues at coordinate 10,144 of JAHWFP010047746.1, read as the reverse complement.
GAGTTAATAGCCGAGTATCGATTATGCAGTAGGCCTATAAGCCCTAATTTCTACCATCGGCCTAATCGTTGGAGAAATCCCTTGTAGACGGAAATAAGTTGTAGTCCGTTTACAGGCTAGTCAAACGTATTAGGCTGCAAGTAAAATGTCAACCGTGGCTGGACTGGAGAGAGATTGACGGACTGGTATTTCCATGGCAAATCCGACAATTAACGATGGCGAATTGTTTCTCTCTTTCTTGCTTAGTCGAGCATCAGTATAGTAGAGTGCTGAAGAAGAAAAAACGTTCAGCCGCTACGACAGCTAAGCTCAGAAAAAAAAGTAAACAGAAGGGATTCAACAATCCGGGGTGACAATATAAGGACAACAATGTCTCCGCTGATGAGGCATTAAGGGTGTTTAGGCTTTGACAATAGGGGATAACAATTGTTGGACATATAGCTTGGATGCTCTGGGTTTAACAATAATGGTGTGTAAAGTATTGCAATAGATCTACAACAAGGGGTTGCATGCTTAACATTGTTATACTATAAAATCCACTTTAGGTTGAATTTCCCCGGCCGTGGGATTGGCCGTGGGACGGTTATCAGCGCCTGTTTACTGATGGGTCGAAGTCCGACGTTGGCGTGGCGTGTGCTTGTGTGTGTAAGGGTGTAACGGTTGCCCATCGCCTTCCATCACGGTATTCTGTGTTCTCTGCAGAGCTTTTGGCTCTTGGTTTGGCGGTGGAATGGATCCTTGACCTTCAGGGCACGCATTTCATTGTCTTTAGTGATTCCATGAGTGCCCTGGAGTTCTTGGCGAATTACAATCCTCGGAACCCCTTGACACAACGTGTCCAAGCTTTGCTTTCCCGCTTGCCTGGCCAGCGGAAAACCGTGCTTTTCTGCTGGATCCCGGGCCATGTTGGGATAGCAGGGAATGAACAAGCTGATTCTGCTGCGAAAGGGGCCCTTTCTGGCCCTCTCGGTAGGGATCTCAGCCTTGTTCCCTCAGATGCCTTTCCAAGTCTGCGTCTGAGGTTACACGCTTTTTGGCAAACCTTGTGGGACAGACAGGACGGTAATAAGTTACGGGCCATTAAAGGCACTGTCGAGGAGTGGCACTCGGCGTGTCGCCGCAGTCGCCGTGAGGAGGTTGTGTTGGCCCGTTTGCGAATTGGTCACACCCGACTTACTCACTGTTTCCTTTTGTGGGGGGTTGACCCTCCTGAATGTTCTTGGTGTCGACGGCCACTTACGGTCCGGCACTAACTTGTTGATTGTCGCCATCTTGATGGTGTTCGTCGTCGGTTCCATCTTTCGCATGACATTGCGCGTCAGTTGGGCGATAAGTCTGTCCTCCTGTCCGGTGTTTTTCAATTTTTGCAGGAGGTACAGATGTATGACAAGATTTAGATTAGGGGTTTGAATAACATCTCTGTAATGTGTGGTGCAGTGGCAACCCGGACCACTGCACTGTGACTGAGGTTGGCGCTAATGACCAAGTTGTCGACGCGCCATTAAGTCTCAATCCCCCCCCCCCCCCGTGGGATTGGTGTTGCTGCTTTTTAACCAGGTAAGTCATTTTAGTAGAATTTACAAGAGTTGCTTATTTGCAGTGAGTATAATTAAATGTAATCTTAAGTGTTTACAGTTTAATGGCCCGAGAAAGCTTTAAAGGTTGGAGAGGGAGGAAAGATCGTTGGCAAGTGTCACGCTCACACAAATGTTGCCAAAGGCAAGATTATTTCCACAATGGTTTGGCAATATACGCCGTTTGCAATGCTATTGCCGGGGGCTCCGCTAGTTCAGTTCACACGATGACGCCACCAGCAATTAAAATAAGCGGTGGCGCCAAATTAGTATGGCGGTGAGAAGGGAAACGATGCGCCGATTGCTTGTCTCTTTCAAGGATTTAAAACGTTTGTCAACAGAAAAAAATTCCTTTGAAGAAGATTCGTGCAACTGTATAGGCTTAACGTCTGGATACGAGAAATCTCACGAAATGATCGGGAGTTGGCAAAAAATACGTTGGTTTGGAGCCTCACTTTGCACCGGTTAGTTCTTGGTTCTATGTATGGCCACAAACTCGCGGTAGCATTGAAATGCATGCACGCATCTGACAAACACTGTCAGTGTATTAACTACGTTTTTTGTTAATCCAAGATTTACACACGCGTCAGGGGGACACGTGTTAATTTAACTGTAACCAGTTTTCGCCTCGCCATGATTTGATTGTCGAAAATAATAGAACCGCTGAAATCACGAGACGGCAACTGTCGATTTAACAGTTGGCGTAGTCCAACAGTTTTTCGTGTGAGTTATGTAGTTAATTTTAGACACGTGGGGCTAAACTCGTCTTATTTTTGCTTTATTTATGCTAATTAAAAGAATTAAACGTGTTTAATTCAATATTTCACAATTATTTTGTTTGCTTGGCTTTTGGGCAGCTGAATATGGATGGCTTGCCTGCGTTACTTGTTGTTGCCTAGCAACCTATAAGCGAGAATGCCAATGACGCGTTGCGTTGCGAACCTTGTTTTCAAATCGTTTTTAAAAAATACTTCTACTGGAGTAAACATTTTCTCACTTCACTATATTATGAGAGGAACCATAAATTATCTTTGTTCAATGTTAAAATTATTTTATTTGTTGTACATATAACAACGTCTCGAAACGAGACCGTATCACATCATTCCCATTGAATTCAATGCTAATGCACCGACGAGCTCGATCCGATCGTGTACGCAGCGAGCTCTAGTGACTGGACCTGTCCCTGCCCCAAACTCGTAGCATAGAACTGCCAAACCATATGAAATATATATGGAAGTATCCTTGCCAAAGGGCCTTTTAGGAACACGGGCGTGACACTGTGACAAAATCTACTGGGATTCAGAATTAAACACGTGAACAGTTATGCAAAAAAAAAATCAAACTAATCTGAATAAGAATGTTTGGGGCAAAATGAGCTTGAGAAGTTTGACAGAAATCAAATTTGAAAAAATCGTTTTTTAAAAAATAAATTGTGCAATAGCGGATATTTTCTATTTTAATTCTTGTAATACGGCTATATTATTGGCTTACACAACCTTACCTTGAACACCCTATCAGGCTTACTGTAAAGCATTAATAAAATTGAAAATCAGAAACTCACAGTTTTAATGCTTGCTTCAATGATGGTGTTCGCTGTATTCATGCTTTTCCAAATACTTTCTACACTTTCCCCACGACTGATATTCAGTAGATGCATCATTGGACTTAAGCAATCTTCCATTCCAAACTTAGCTTTTTTATCTTTCACAAAAGCCATCATTCCTTCCTGATCTATATTTATTATATTGAATCCTGGAAACTGAATTTTATCCCACTCCACGGTTTTCACATCAACAGCAATGGGCTCAGAAAAGTAATAAGATATCCTAGAATAAATCTGAAAAAAGCAGACTGCAAAACATGCTGTTAAGAAAATTCCCCATGTTATCCGTATAATGATTGGATTTGTGCGATCTAAAACCCGAGATAAACCCTCCAAATTGGAGGATATTTGCTTCCTTTTGCTTTCATCAACCAGCGTTTCCCTTACTACGCGCCGTATCTTTTGAGGGAAAGAGTTGTGGTTTCCATTAAGTACTACACGTGTTGGTATACTCGGATTCCTCATAGATTTCATGACGTGGTAATCTTGGTAACCTACATTGATATGCTGCAATGAAAAAAATATTTAGCTTTAGTGTTGCTAGACTACTAACGCGTCAGGCAAAAAATATAAAATTGGAACATCATCCCTACCATTCTTAGTACAGGTACCATATTAGTGACCTGAGAAGGCATCTTGAAACACCACTTGAAAGAACAAGGAATTATGCTGGAATGGTGGGTGTATTTAGCGATCACAGCTAATGATACAATAAAACGGTGGTATCTTTAAGACTTCAGCGTCCAATGAGACGAAACAGTAGAACCTAACTTAACTGTGTCAGTGGGTACAATGCTAACGACATTTGTAATGAAACTGGACCAGACATTGCAGTCATGGTAACATTGATGTATGGATGCTTAATTCTGTGAATGCCGTGTGCCTTGGGATTTCACCATCTGCTTACGAACAGACCTGTTAATTATGGACAGTCTCCATCTGTTGGTTCCCTGTTGCAGCCAAGGATATTGATCAATTTTAAAGATTGCTAAACGTGCACTCTTATATGCCAACATCATCTTAGTGTGCCGTAAGTTATTATCTATTTTCTGTTCATGACCGGATTCTGCGCTCGGGCAAAAATCAATCACCATATTATATTTGTACGCTCAGTTTTATACAGAAAAAAGTTTAAATTACAAAAATTGACTTTTTTTTTACGATATGACAAGTTAGCCAATACCTGGTTAATTTTACACAATGGGTAAATTAACTTTTACCTGTGGGAAAGGTTGACTGGCTACTGTAAACTGAAACCAAGGCCTACTCCAATAGCGAAATGATTAGAGCACCCGGTTTAGCATGCAAGTGTAGTCACTGGTAGTAGTATATCTTTCTCGGATTATTGTGTCTAGTGTTACTGCAAAGCTATTCATACAGGGTGTCCCAAAAGTCCCAATCCAGCCTCATAACCTTTTAAGGGGTTGAAAGAAACTAGTGAATTCTGGCAATGTATGTTTAGTTAAAGGATCTACCTTTTTGTACAACCGACATTACGCTTGCCCTCCTTGGGGGGGGGGTGTCGCAGGGGCTCCAACTCAGAAATGTCCAGTGGAATGGGGGGTAAAGGAATGCCTTATTTGAAAGGTCTTCATTAGGAGAGACAAGTGCCGCAACGATTGCTTCGATACGATGAGCCCATCCAAAATGGCGCCGGTCAAACATTAGGAATTTCCTCTACATCCTTATGTCTGACTCAGGCCAAAGACGTCGTAAAGAGACGTAGGTGGCAGCAAAATGCTTCATTCAATCTAGTTGGATTACACCTACGTCTATTGCGGTTTGAAGCCCAGAGTGAGATTCACTGACCTACCCCCGGGATCCAACTATGTTGAACGAAGCATTTTTCTGCCACCTACGTCCCTTTACGACGTCTTTGGCCTGAGTAACATATAGGGATGTAGAAGAAATTCCTAATGTGTGACCGGCTGCCATTTTGGATGGGCTCATCGTATCGAAGCAATCGTTGTGGCACTTTACTTGCCTAATGAAGACCCGGACCACTGCACTGTGACTGAGGTTGGCACTAATGACCAAGTTGTCGACGCGCCATTAAGCCTCAATCCCTAATGAAGACCTTTCAAATACGGTATTCCTTTACCCCCCCCCCCCCAATTTCTGAGTTGGGGCCCCTGTTTCCCCCCCCCCCCAACCTGCAAGAAGAGGACGCACAATGCCGGTTGTACAAAAAGGTAGAACCTTTAACCAAACATACATTGCCAGAATTTCACTAGTTTCTTTTAACCCCTTAAAAAGTAACGAGGCTGGACTGGGACGTTTGGGACACCCTGTTGCAGAACATGATGGTGAAAACCGTTTAGCGATAAGTTTAATAGTTTTCGTTTAATAAATGCTTGTCTATTTTTTTTGTAATCACCCTCTATATTTGGGAGCAGTTCTGGCATTGCATCGAAAGTGATTAGGTGCTATCATATTCAGCCGGCTGTATCATACTCTCCTAGGTTTCGATGAACTCTATGTGTGCACGGGCGTGCCTACCTTTATCCCCACGTGACTCAAGTAGTGTTCGAAAAGCAAGTAAACGTGAACCCAAGTACAAAATATTCTTTTTGTTCCGTTTTAAGCAACAATTTCAAATCATGAATACGTTCTGTGCCAAAACTACTATTTTTCTCATTCGGCAAACACTTAATTCGAATATCTATATTACATTCTGGTCCTACTTTTAGCCCCAGAAACAATTTATTTCGATTAACGATTTCCCGATACAGGGATTCGTGGTAGAAATCTAACTAATACGAACTACCATCATACACCCATACGCAGAAGCCACCAATTCACAAATCCAAATTAAGCCTAGGAGGTAAAATGCAGTCTCACAAACTTAACGGGTGATAGGACTAAAAACGTTTGAGGCCAAAAGCCATTACCGCTTCACGGAGATCAGCCAAGTTGAAAATAGTTGTCAGTTATACTCAAGCTGTGAATAAAAAGGTCCAATAGTGTTACAACAAAATGCACTTAAAAGGAAAAGTATACTCCACGACTTAAAATTTCTGGACCGTTATTTGAGACAGTTAAAAAATATTTGCAAGTTACACGACGAACTTGGTATTCGTAAGAACTACGCAACAATTAATTTTACAAATGTAGGTTTTCATTGCTTTGCTCGATATAAAAAACACGATTTTAGGTTATCACATTCATGTGTTGACCTAATCGTTCACTGTGCTCCACCTATGTTACGAACTAACTCTGCGCTAAAACTCTGACCTGACTGGTACAACCCTTTCTCGCTTTCTCGCATGCCTGGCCCGTGGAAGACCGTGATTTTCTCTTGGATCCAGGGCCACGTTGGGGTTGAGCAGGGAATGTGCAGACTGATGCAGCAGTGAAAGTGGTCCTTTGTGGTCCTTTGTGGTCCTCTCGGAAGAAACCTCAGCTACATTTCCTCAGCTTTTCCAATGCTACATCTGCGGTTGCATACTGTTTGGCAAGCCCTGTGGGACAAACAACACAGCAATAAGTTGCCGTCTATAAAAGGCACTGTCCAGCCCTGGCACTTGGTTTGTCACCCCAGGTGGTGTTGACCCATTTACGTATTGGTCACACCAACCTAACACATTGTTTCCTTTTCAAGGTGAATATCCCTCATGGATGTAACTGGTGTTATCGGCCACTTGTGGTCCACCATGTGCCTATGGAATGTCACCATCTCGAAGGTGTTTGTACCCATTTCCATCTTCCAGAGACTTAGCATCAATTGGATGATGAGTGTGTTCAAACTCATCAAAACTAAAAAACTCTCCGGGATTTTTAGTTTTTGCACGAGGTAAAGATGTATGGTAAGATCTAGATTAGGGATTTGTTTAACATTCTTTTTGTGATCTACATAAATGATCTTAGGATAGGAGATGCTTGTACCTTCGGATGGAAGTTCGCAGACGACCTGAAGATGGGAGCCGAAAATTTATCTTCTGTCCCGTCACCCGAATTGGATGCCCAGATTCACGGCATTGTTACGTGGTCCCGAAGGTGGCAGCTGCCAATCGCCAATCTCGAACCTCATGTCATGTGGGAACTGCAAGTAAGTGCCCCCAGTACTTCCTTGATCAGGAAACCTTACCCCAAACTGAAGAGGTTAGAGACCTAGGAATTTGGTTCACTAAGAACTTAAAACCGTCCTTACACTGCCAGAAAGTTCTACCAGAAAGTTGCAACTGCGACATTCCGCCGCTGCATGATTGTAAATAGGTGTTTTTTATCTGGGTGTGTTGCCACCAGGATTTGGGCGTTCAAGGTGTTTGTGCGTCCTATCTTGGAATATGCTACACCTGTATGGCCCCCTACCTAGCCAAAGATATTGACCTCTTGGAGAAAGTGCAGCGCCGTTATACAAAATATCTCCCTGGATTCTGGGAAATTGCTTACCGTGAAAGACTTGTAAGATTGGGTCTGGAGTTGCTTGAACTGCGACGTATAAAAGCCGACCTCGTACTTAAATACAAGATACCATACTTCATAATTTAATCAGCATTGACCTTCCGTATTTTGATCCTGCACAACGCCTTATTTGTACACGCGGTCACGAGTGGAAGTTGGCCATACCTGCATCAAACCTTGACTGTAGCTGGCATTTCTTCTCTGTTCGAGTGACTCCTATTTGGAATGCACTCAGTGTAAAGACTGTGTCTGCACTGTCGGTTTCGACCTTTCGTAGGTTGCTTGACGAGGAACCGCTTCACGTTTTTGTGAAACGTCCTTTACTCCCGGACACCTAATGGTTTTTTTTTCTCACCAGCATCCCACCACCCTCTTCCCTTTGAGAACTGTGTTGTGGTCCCAAGCAAATCCGTCTTCTTAAAATTGTTAATAGCATGTAGGCCGCTTGCGGTAGTCCAACCACCCTGTTTTATCAGGTTGGCCTTTGATTTATATACATATATATA
>JAHWFP010047740.1:90074-106186 GCA_023313725.1 Lithobius niger | reverse complement strand
CCGGAGAATTAGAACAGGAAATCTCTTCCTGCTCCATGGGCAGAGTAGTATCACAATGTTGAGGGGACGCAATGGACCCCTCAGCAAGCTGGCCGTTCAACGACCGTTTCACCGTTTCTCCCGGTGGAGACGTTTTCACAGGTGGTGTTGAGGCTTTACCAGCAGGAGCCTTCTTCTTCGACGGCTTCTGTGGCGCACTCCGGGCAGGCGGAGGCTTAGCCGAAGCCTTAACCTGCCGAGAGGGTAATAAGCGTAAATAGTATGAAGGTGAACAGGAAGGATGAAGCTGATCTTGATTTATTCTTTTAGGGTCACAGACGTGCTAACTTTTTAACTGTGAGTTCAGGAATATCATGCAGCCTTTCAGACTCCATTTTTGTTGTTCATAATCACCTGACTGAAAGATTAACACTATTCTCGTTTCCCCCCACAGATTACTGGTGTGGCATTATTCGTGAAGGAAGCTGCAAGCAACACGGGTATAACATAATAAAATGTCGTTTATTTATTTCTCACAACTTCAGTATATTATCATGAACGATGCAAAACAAAAACCTAATTTTTCATCATTATTTTATTACTTTTGACCTTACAAGCTGTCGTTTTTCTGTTGATGTTCGAACGGCTTCCTTGCCAGAAGCTGCAATGTACAGTAATAGTGTTTCCTACTGGATGAAAACAATAAGATATGGGTTGCTTAGGATTCTACATTTGCTAAAGCTGGCCAGTTACTGGTATGTCTGTTTATTCCAAATGGTTCCTATTGAGAATGTTCCTATTGTGAATGGAGATGTCCAAAAATTTCTGTTCGTTTTATTTTAAATATTTTTCTTCTGTCGTGGATACCAACTTAGAGTCATAATGCGTAAAGTGGGTGACCTGGTAGAAACTGCTTATCAAATAGGGAACCTTATGGCATAGAAAGCTTCACTACCACGACATTCCTTTGAGTCTCACCGCACACCCACAAATTGCGTCCCGAAACTGAATGTGGCGCTACACATAACACAATGGTGACAAATACCTCCAAAATGTCAGCCTGCCAAAACCAATTCGAAGTGAGTCATAATCCCAAAATGGCGACCTACTCCCCAAGATGGTGGACTGAAACCTAAAACGACACCAGAAGGCCATCATTACCCCCATTATGATCATTGTGAACATTGTGATAGGACTGCTTCTACTTTAATGTGATTGCAAAAATAAAACCAACGTATTGAACGTTTCAGGATCTTGAATTGACAAATCGACATGCAGTCTACCTTTCTGTCAAAATTCCCCTAATTTTTTTGTTGGATTTTCCCTTAACCCATGCGATGTTGAATATGGTGCATGATGCAATGGGAACGGAGATAATCTACTCCAAACATATGGCTATATCATCATACCTCAGTTCAGCTGTGAGAAATAATTTCTTTCCTTCTTTACTTTCACAAAACGGTTTTCAACTAATGACTTAACAAGTCGTCAATGTGCCTCCACTAATTAGTTTGTTGAAGATATAAACATTGAATTATTAGAACAATAAGTGGAAAAACAAATTGTACAAAGCTGCGACCAAATTATCGTTTCAGTACCATCCCCTTTTTGAATTCTGAGGTGGATATGATGCTGAGTACTGGTTACATCAACAGACCAAATATTATCAAGGTGTATTTGCCACAAAAAATAATTTCCCAGTTAATGGTGGAATTGTTTTTCTTAATGGTTCATGTACAGTATAAGTCAGATGGTTAGCACAACAACGTATATGCCAGAGGTCCCGGGTTACAGGCGTGACCTTAACCACCCCTGGTAGAAGAGAAGGGTGTTGTGTGTGATGTCCCATGCACGTGTCGATTTTGGCATGTGAAATTGTTTTTCCTTGGGCCACTCTCTGTATAAAGCCTTAAAACAAAATTTTGTGGAGAAATTTTGTACCACGAGATATTTTGACCTGTGTTAGTACATGATATAGGAAGCATGTTGTAAAAATATCTTGTCTGTAAAGTGTCAACTGCTTCTACAGCAGTTTATTATACGGTAACAGTGGCACATGCTAAATTGTTGTACTTCAACTAAGAAAATATTGCTTCTACTAAGTTGTTGCAGACAAGACAAGAAGTCCACTCAGTAGAAAAAGTTAGTAAATAAAGATGCGATCAAAATAAATGAAATATTGCCGTGAGAAAGCGTATATAAACACCCGTCGTAGCCTCCGGGGACTGCAGTGAAGCCCAGCGCGCATCTGTCTAGACGCCACACACTCGGTTTCACTGCAGTCCTTGTTGGCATAACGGTTTACAAAGATGTAGTCGTATCTGTAGTTTGGATCTTAATGTCAGCATGCCCGAGCAGGAGTTGAACCGGAAATATACAGAACAGAGAACTCGAGCAGTTTGACTACAGTGACATGTCCTCTCATCGTGGTCGTGGAACTGTGTTCATATGTTGTAGACAAGCGACTACACCATCATTCTTCGAATTTTAAATTTAAACTGGGGGTGTACTGCGGACGTGTAAATCCAATGGGCAACATCTGTCTTCCAACATTTTTTACGTTACTTTAAAAGTAGCACTCAGCTCTCTATCGACAGCAATTGCTCCAAATGAGATAGTAAAGAAAGATAGTGCTGGATTTCAATGTGTCTGTTAATCTTTAGAGGGTCTCAAAATAGTCAAATCGAAATGAGCAAGTTCGCAAATCGATTTCTACTTTACAAAAATGGTTTCATTCTGTTTCAGTATCTGTATGTTGATATTGTACATTTAGCCGATGTGTTTAGTATCAAATGCATATGGGGAGGGGAAGTCACGTGGAAACTAAAGACTGGAGGAAGTTCTTTACCGAGCACATGCAGCATTTCGTAAAAAAATGTGCAGTGGCTTTTAAATCTTGTTATTCTAGCTTACTTTATAAAAAAAATAGCAATTAAACTGTAAAATTGAGAGTGGCATCAAAAAGACACTCAGCCTTTAAATCTCACTTTATGTATGGTGGCTAAAATAAAAAACGTAGGCTATTGTTCAGTCTTTCAACTCTATATATGTTACACAGGCTACAACCATCGGAAAGTGCTTTCCATTGGAAAGCGTGGGTTAAGAAAGAAGAACTTTAATTTTCTTATTTTTTAGGAGCCTTCGTACAAATAATTATTTTAAACCAAATGGACATTATCAAATAGATACATATTTTTTATGAAAGAAAAATGTGATAAGTGCTCAGTAAAGAGGACAATTTCAATTAAAAAATATGTGTGTAAGCAAGTAAAATGACTATAGGTATGGCAAGGAGCAAGTGCATTGATAATTCATTAACATGGCCTAAAAAGCTAACTTTAAGCATAATGTATTTACGGAAATAGCTTGATAGGCTGTATTGTACAGTTTTAATTCACAAAATAAGACTTACACAAAGTAACCCCACTGGGAGCAAACAATGTCAAACCCTGGACTTTGTTGAAGAAGAAGGAGGGGGCGAGTTAAAGAAAATTAGAATTTAAAGTGCTGTTCGAGAAATTCAGCTAACAGGGCTGGGGAGAGCATGTTGTAGACCATGGGGGCTCTCCCTGTAAAACAATTTATGTGTAGCAGCTTTAGTGCCTTTAAACAGTTTAAATTATAAGTTTACTTTAGCCAGACTTTAAGCGTAACTTCGGATATTGGTGAGGCTGGGAAATGGGAATGTCTTCCCCCTCCCGACCCCCCCCCCCCCAGGGGTTCGCCACGGGGAACAAATTGCAAAACTTCAAGACCAATGGAGTTTATTACCTAGGGACCGTTTTTAACGTTTTTTTACTTTAATAGAACGGGGCAAATCTTTAGCCTACATTGCTACAATTTGTACACAATCGTAGTCAACTAATTACAAGAATAAATAATTAAGGAAATGTGTTGTAACATGATTTCGCAAAAATTTGTCAGGTATTCCAAGCAGCCCTTTCAGGCACGTTTCATTTGTTTAATATTTATTTTAGGGCTGTGTTTTTTTCTTGCTAACGAAGCGTTGCTAGCTGTTGTCATTCGCCTGACTGTTAAATAAATATTCTCTTTAACAATTACAATAAACAAGGCACATTACACCGACAGTGGGCTCTCTGACATCATGCTTAAACAATAACACGGGGAAAAACTTAAACGAAACGTCAAAAATATAAGCAGCTTAGAGATTCGGCATGAGCGCAGCCATCTGTGGGCGCAGCTATATTGCCTGACCTTGAAGAGTGAGTCGCACCTGCTTGCTCTTCACGATCACTATTTGGCTAATAGGCCTAGGTTCACACGCATTTAGTTCATGCACAATTCGTAAAAGAGTTCCATCTTATTTCTATCGCTATTCGTGCACAAACAACTTCTATTTCCAGATAATTATGTTTTTGTAGTCAGCCAGCACATATTTACAAACTAGGCCAAAGATCTGGTGGTACATATTTTTCTCTGCACACTGAAACAATAGGGCTCTGTGGCCCAAAGACTATGTGGTTTATTCTGGGAGCAGGTAGAACTCCAGGAAATTATTTTTCCACCTTGAAAATAATTGATGGTAATGCCACAGGTGTATCTTACACAGCTTTTGTATTACATTGATCAACCAAAACTCTGTGGGAGCTGTGGAAGTGCAGTTCAATAACGTTTTTTCATTGCTGAAGTCATTTTTGTTTTAATTTATATTTTTAAATCAATTAAAAACATTACTTGCTACACAGGGAGAAAATGTGAAAAGAGAGAAAATGTTTCATTTTTGGGCTCAATTATTTTACAATTTAAGTTGTGGTTTCAGGGTGCAATGGAACAGACTCTAACATAAACCGGAATCAGTGCAAAATTCAGTGGAATAAATTACATCAAATTTTTCCTCTCTTTTCGTCAACAATACATTCTGGAAAGTTTAGTTCTATAGTGTATGGTCGGTCAAAGGAACATCCCTGTGTATCCACTCCGAATAGTCGACATTGATTAAAGGCATATCACCACTTCTACCACATATAACGTTAATGTTTCCTGCCAAATTAGGGCGTTTTAATGTGTGGTTAATTGGCAGGCATATACTTATCTCCCATGAAAGTTTGTCACAGCCAGAAATTTGTAAAAACCTACGGCTATCTTCCGTTACCTAGGAGTTTTAAAATTCAACTTGAGTCTCCATTTCTGCAACATATGTGAGGTACCCAAACAGCATTCTTTCACTTGTTTGAATTCTATTCTGACTTTGTTTGTCTTTAGTAAAAATTTGTAGGAATATGGGATGCGGTTGACCTGCCGTCAGAGTGGGTACAAGTCCAGGCTTCAATTTACATCACCAGTGACCTTTACCATGACAGGCTCCAATCAGATGTCTTCAATCTTCATGCTATTTCTCACTATTCGAGTTCCAGTCCTCATCAATACGGTTACTTGTGGAAATGTTGTCAACTATTCGTTTTTCCATTGCTTTGTCTACAGCTAAAGCTACTATCTTTTCATCAAACTTACTTCGTTCTTATTTTTATTATTACTATTTTAGTAATAATAATACTATTAAAATAGGATACCTGATTTAGTTTAATTAAACAGGCATTCTTTATTTATTCGGTTGTCATTTCAACCCAAAACACTCTAAAGTCAACTTTTTCTTAAAGTTTCCACTGAAAAATATTTAAATATTTATTTTTATTATTTAAAAATTATTTTAGTATTATTTAAAAAATAATAATTCTTCTAATTTTTTACATTCAAACTTCGTTTGCTTTTTGTTTTTTTTAGTCTTATTTTTTTTATTGATTTTTACCAGTCGCAATCATGATTGAGGTGCAAAGGGAAACTGATTAGTAATTTATTTTTATTAATAATTAATTTTCCTTACCTCTCGGTTTTTTTAAAGTCTCCACCATGATAGTGACTGGTAAAAATCGACAAAAAATTACTAAGTCACAGTTTTAGTTACTATTGTTTAAAACTCAGTGAAGTATCTTTCGCCAGAATCAGGTGAGTTTTGTATCGATTTTAAAAGTGAATTTACATTTATTTGTATGCGGTTTGTTTAATTTGCCCCCCCCCCCCATATAATGAAGCGCTACAAAACACAAACAACATAGCAAATTAGATTTTCTGACACGGGTGCACATCATGTTCGTGATATACATGGCTATCTTGACTTTTCCTAAATCCTAAAGTCCAAAATCTAAATCCCAAATTCATCATTGCTCCATGATCAATGTTATTGTACAGCTTAAGTTTTTGTTCGTCCGATACCATAACACGTGTTAAGTGTCACGAAATGTTACTCATAAGAACTTTGCAATTGGCTGTGGCTGCAGCTTTGAAGATGCTGTTTATATCACTAGGTCTTATGCAAGTGAAAATTTGTTTAATTCCAAAAAATTAGATTACCGTAATTTTTAAAAATCTCATGATGTGTTTCAAGGGGATGGCATCAGTAAAGCTTCCCTCGTGAGCAGTTTCTACGATGATTGATGCGTGCTGTTGTTTCACTCCCAAGTTGTAGCATAACGTCAAGACACAGCAGCAATAGTTGCAGTTGTAGTTGCAGCTGTAGTTGCAGCTGTAGTTGCATTTGTAGTTGCAGTTGTAGTTGTAGTTGTAGTTGTAGTTCCAGTTGTAGTTCAGCATCAATGGACACAGCATTATCTAACACCCAGCACTGACTGAAACAACGATGGTTGCTCCACCGAACCATAAATAATTAGTCCCTTAATTAAAGTACCAAATTCGGCATAATTTAACTCATCGAATTGTTTACCATCTAGATGGTATTTGATATTAAAAAACTAGAACATAGGAGCATTATTAATATTGTTAATTTATTGACATCTGTTGACATTATTGACCTAAGTCAAATAATTGACCTATAAATAATATTGACCTACTCGAATAATTGTCTTTTAGCAACCTCCCTTTATTCCAGAAGGTCACTTGCAGAACTACACCTTTCAACGTGTGTTCGGCTTCCAAAATTAACGATTTTGAGATTAGTGCCAACAAAGGAGTTCTACTTGTGATTGGTATAAGATTCGATCGATGAATCATACACTAAAATCTCGTTTAATTTCAAGTAGTACACTACTATGCTCATTTTCTGGTCGTTGTTATAAATTTGATGAAAGCTTTATTTCTAAGTGTGGAACTGTTTGTTTTTTATTATTATGAAAATTGCAAACAAGTCCTTTCACTTTTTTTTCCAAACACGAGATGCTTTCCTTTATTAAGTTTTTGGAACTGAAAAGAAGTCACACTGTTAGTGTCTCTCCATTCAGATTCAAAAATTGGTTGGTCTTAGGTATTTAGCATTATATTGGTGGTAATGGAAAGGTACATTGAATTGTGTTGGGATTCAATAATTTTAAACCTACGTGGAGAATTTGGATTGAACGAATATAAAGTAAGTTGAGTGTTCATGTTGCGATTAGATTAGAATTGCCAATTAAGTTGGTGTCTATAAAAATCGTGTTTACACTATAATATTGGTGGCATTTTCAGTTTTTCTGCTCGTGACATAGTTTCCCATTTCGAATCCCTAGACGGAGCCAAGATTTTAGCAATGGAAAAGGATTTTCCATATTTAAATCGGTATTTGTAATGTTGCTTCCTAAAGTGTTTAGTTTTGAGGAATAGAATTTGCATCCTTAGCATGACCATTTTTAATCTACCAACAATTTTTAAAAAATGTTAAAAATCATCAGGTTCATAAGCTCCTGGAATGACCATCACTTTGTGCTAAAGAATGCCACCATCTGCCAACCGCCATCTACTACCATTTGCCACATACTGAATTTCCTTAATTTTAGCACCAATGTTGTGTTATGCTGTTAATAATTTTCATAGCTTTTTCAGGCTCCATATGAATCTGCATTTTCAGGTTATGAATAAAAATCTTTCTTTTAGAATGATGGAACAATAATTCATTGTTTTTTCTTTTTTCTTAGAACTTTATTATTTGATTGGGAAAATAACAATACACAGCTTAAAAATCTGGACTTGATTGGTTCTCGAGTGGAAATTCTCCTCCATATTTGGCTATTGACCAATAGAGATTTCCTCCCTCCCTATGTAAGATCGAATTTGGGCGAATGAGATCCCTAGTCCTCAACTAAATCTTGACGTCACTCCAGGGAATTCCCACGCCAGTAAACCTTAATGTCACTGCAGTAAACCACAACGTTATTGCAGTAAACCTTGACGTCACTTCCATGGCCAATCAAGCAAACTTTGACATTACCCTAGTCCACCTCAATATTCCTCGAGTAACCACTGTCATCACTTCTGGTCTCTCCATTAAACCTTGCTATTACTCCAGTAAACCTTAACATTACTCCAGAAAACAGTGACGTTTCAATTCCCTACACGCAAAATTTCAAGTCACTTGGTAGCTAAAAGTACTTCCAGGTAGCACGATGCACTCCCCTCCAAAACCCTTGAATTAATTGGAACACTGACAATTGATACACTTGACACACCCGAAACACATGGTACAATTTTTTTGGTATCAAGAAACAAGGGTGCCAATTGCTGCCGAGGTTTTTAATTTGTTTGTTTGTGACTTGCCTACATCTCGTTTTCCCTCTACTGCACTCATGTAAACCTTACAGTCACTTCAGGGGAACCCTCTACTCAAGGAAACCTTGAAGTCACTGCAGTAAATTTTGACATCACTCCTCTGAACCTTGATGTCACTTGAGTGAACCTTGATATCACCTCAAAACTGTTTGTCCCACAACTAAATATTAACGTTACTTTCAGTCATCCAGTACACGTTGACAGCATTCTAGTAAACCAGTACTTTTGGGTAAGCAGATGTGGAACATAGAGACCCTACTAGTAGTGGTAAAATTCGATACAATTTTACCACTACTAGTAGGGTCTCTATGTTCGTTTTATATTAGTTTAAAAAAATTGCATTTTGATATGGAACGTTCAAGAAAGCACACACCCTAATAACAACCTGGCTCAGCCCTTATTTCGAAAGTAAAGAAAAACTCAGGTCACTTTTGGAGAGATAACTGTAAGATCTATTTTATTTACATGGGAGAAAATTACAGAGTGAAAACACTGCACAATCATCTTTGTCTAGAGAATAATGACTTACTAATAAACTATAAATTTTAAACTGGTGATAATATTACTATTACTGCTACGACTTTGATACATCATTTGCTACTACTACTACTACTACTACTACTACTACTACTACTACTACTACTACTACTACTACTACATACATATACTAGTTATTTCTGCTCATTTAAACTATGGCTAATAATGCTGAAGTTGTGTATTCAGTTTGCATTTATTTGAAATAGGTCCCTTTTAATGGGTTGATATTTTCGGAGGATTTTACACTAAAGATTACAATCGCATGTAATGCATTTCTTACCCATGTTGGGAATACACATAGATGGTCAAAACAATTGCGTATTGTAATTAATTGGAGAGTGGAATACAAGCTCTTACTGCAACAAAACATCAATGCTATCGATAGTTAGCTCACCTCATTATGTTCGTTTGTTGGTTGTAATGAATTCAACAGAAATATTAGAACTAAAAAGTAATCATGGTACATATTCATGGTCATAAGAAATATTATGTAAACATAAAAATCTTAATATGCTTTAGTTTTATATTTTGGCATAAAGGTAATAAACGATAACAATATGGCGATAAAACACCATAAATGTGTATAGCATGCGTTACTTGCAGTGCCATTCATGGATGGCAGTCAAACGTAAAACTGTCAATTCAATTGTCGAGGTTGCAAACCATCGTAGCACGGCGCCATTGCGTCAGTGCCTTATATCTTGAAGCATAGTTGTGCACATTTCAGGTATTTGGGGGAAAATAATAACGCGGTACAAAAGCTTGAATTGTGTTGAAATCAAGAGCAATGACCCACCTGACAAAAAGTAACTCGTGTAGGAATGCCAGCTAAGCTGATTTCAATGCAAAATCTGACCCTCAATAACGTTGAAAATGTATAACTAGCTAGCTAATTCTAGTCCGCTCATCCCTATGTTAATTTCCATAGGGTGGTTATTCACCGATACCGAGATAACTGGAAGGCTTCCAACTATGAAATTGAACGAACATGCTTTTCATGGTTTGGAGCCTAGGGGTGTAACAAGGATGGCGTGGGATGGTGCGTAAGTACGAAAATATTATAACCATCGTTAGTATTGTCGGCATCGTCTCTCATTGGACAGCCAAAGTTCGGACAATTACAACGCGTATACTAACGTGTGTGCGTAGACACACACTAGTGTAGCATGATAAATCTAAACAACGTTGCCAAAGAAAATAAACAAACTCTAAAAACAAAGCAAAATTTTAAAAAAGCCAAAAACTGGTGAAGAGGCCAGCCAGTTGAGAGTGGTTTGGCCTTTCAAAGGATTGATATCAACACAAAAACTAACGAAATAAAAAAAATTACAACAAAATTAAAACCAAACCAAAAAATTATAAAGAGGTGACCAAGTTGAGAAAGGTTCGGCCTATAGGTAAAAGGTAGTAGCAAATTGTTGAAAACCAATTTCTTGTTGACGTGCCACTTTCTTACACATCTTTGCATGGTAGTAGAATTGAGTCTAATACACAATTTTAAAAAAAGGACTGATATCATATCAAAAACCAAAACTGGTAAAAGGGCTGCCAAAGGAGTGATATCTACACACCAAAACATTCGCCAACTTAATCGCACCGAATAATACTTTGGACGTTAAATGAAAACTTGAACATTGCTACCGAATTGCTATTTATTAGATATCCTTCTAGAAACATGAACTCAAGACGAAGGTGTTCCTGTTGTTAAGTTTCCTGCATAAAGGGGGGATTCTTAGTTGAGTGTGCCAAAGGATGCTGTTAGAAACCAAGCAGTGGTGCTTTATCAATCTGCAAGTTGTGGACAGCAGTAGGATTTGGGTTATTTTGGATAGCTATTCACGATTTGTGGCTGCACTTTTAATTCCTTCCACTAGTGTATTGTTGCCACACACCCCTCAGATTCATGTACTAGGGTATATGTATATTCCCGATACTGCAACAGTATTTAAACGTGCAAGCCCAGAGGTCACTGCAAAGAAAACCTACATGGCCTTTGCAAAATGTGCTTTTATGCACTATAATATGTACTTTGAATCAAGTCAATGCTTACGTAAACTAACACATTTATGTAAGCATATGGTTTGTACGACAACGCGTAGATGCTACCATCATTTAATAACGTTATAAAGTAGCCTAGATTCAAAGTCTGCATACTTTAAAAAGGCTACCACAGTTCAAAACTGTTTTTTTTTTTGGGGGGGGACGGTTGTTTACCCAAAATCACTATTTAAAACGTAAAATATTTTATGTTTAAATTCACTAAATATTATCAATGCAATGTATGTACGAATGGCTTTAACCTGGTGCATTTATTTTTTACAGGTACGGTTGTGTACGTGTAAACCAACCTAGCAACCACTTATGAACGTGTTATATCAAGGTTCTCTTAGTCTGAATGTAGTTTTTCTAAAGTATGG
Organism: Lithobius niger; assembly: GCA_023313725.1. Lineage (NCBI taxonomy): Eukaryota > Metazoa > Arthropoda > Chilopoda > Lithobiomorpha > Lithobiidae > Lithobius > Lithobius niger. The sequence continues at coordinate 94,700 of JAHWFP010047740.1, read as the reverse complement.
CTTGCTTACTTCCTGAATTTGTGTACTACGTTAGTTAACACATGTTGTGTAACTTCAAGCATTGATAAAGTGCAGTAGCCAAGTGTGAATCCTATAACCCCACCAACATCACACAAAAATTTTTCAAGTGGATATGATAAACGAGTTTGATAACGTCCAATTTCACCATTTACAGCACCATACAACGATACTGGCATCCAACCTGGATTATTTGCAGACCTGGGTCTTTCTTCTCCTACTTGTGCAATAAAAGTTTCGTAAATAATTGTGAGGCAAGGTTGTGTACATTTGCAATCCGACACAGCGTCTGTTGTCATCATCGCCTTGTGATATAGACGAGTCACTTCTCTAATCTTGTCGTAAGTGTCACATGGCAGTAAAGTAAAATTTGGTTCATTATATGGTAAGCTACAATAAAAAAATGTTACATAATCAGCACTACGTTTATTTCAACTTCCTATTTAGGTAGAATAATTGTAATATACACACAATTGAAGTAAAAAATAAATTGTATAAGTTGAGTTAGGCTTTCTTAGCCTAATATGCTGCAAACCAACACAACTCACCTGATTTGTATGATTGAGGCGTGTTATCCATAATATTTCTTACAGACATTTCTTTGGTTGGCCTAATTCCAATTATCTTTACATAATTTATAGTTCCTAGTACGGAATTAAGGTTTTCACTTTTACAGTTTTTTGTGTACATTTATATTTTTTATAACATTTATTTATTTTGTTGGTCTTTTCTACTTTTGCTCTTGTATGTCTAATGGTTAGTGTGGGCTATAAAAGGGCGATGATTTTGTTAATAATGACTTAGAATGAAAGACTCCTTTTATTGCATCTGTACTCTATATTTGTATGTGGAGTATTACATATAGCGTGTGTGATGAGTGTGGCGCACTATAAGCCCATTTGGTCATAGTGGATAACAGATGTCAACAGATACAACCAAGGTGCACTTATGAAACTTAAATTTCTTCTTCAAACCTTTGTCAAATACGATTGCCTTAATTACACATAAACAAGAGACAGAAAATCGGCCACAAAATCAAACAAATATGTGGAAGAAAGTTTAAAAAGTTTAATTTTAAAAATTCTACCGATGTTCATACCTGGTATTCACAAGGTACACTGAGACATCAGGACTGGCCTCTGGCATTTTCTGTTATATATATCATTTACATTTTAAATCCAGATATTTTAAAGACCTATGCACTGGGATCTAAAGGGGTCACTATGGTTGGGATTTAAAACCTAAGTAGCAGGATATTATATTAGAATTCGACTCCAGCCGTTTTCGTGTTTTTTACATTTCTTTCTGTCCACAAAAAAATAGTTCCTTCCATTTAGCAAGTGGCCTATTTCTCTATGGTGAACAGCGAACGAGTCTCACGTATCTAAAGCTTTAACGGTCATTTTCTGCACTTTTCCCTAAAATTAAATTGTGTTTAGTTTCTCTCACGTAACTGGTATAATTCATAAAAGTCGTGAGGGCATTGAACTTTAAACTGGCAGGTTCACTGCTCAGTCCCTGTTTGTTGAAGTTAGCATTGAAAACTGGAAAAATGTAATTATTGGTATGATCTACACCACGGCCCATGGTTGTTTGCTGTGATGTCATCATGCGTGAGCCACTGACAAACAAGAATAGCGCATCTTTAGCCGTCTAATTGGACTAGCCCAGTCATGTGATACACGCATGGTTTACAGGCAGCTTAATGCAAGCCATGATGACTTTCAAACAAGCACCAACTTATTACAGCAGAAGTTACGTAAGGCAATGAATATAATCTATATTGCAGGTGAATTCAATCTAAATTTGTCTGCGTATAAAATAGAGACAAATGTCTCAAAGTGAACTGATCTAACACTGGCTACTGCGTATTAAGAATATTTCTCTTATAGAACCATTATAAATAAAATAGTAATTAAAAATATTGGCTACAAGAGATGGATCCGCAACACTTTCGCCAGTACTTAATGATGTAGTAATGATCGAGTCTCCTAATTTTTTTGGGTGAAACTTAAAATTATCCTTTTTCCAGAAATATTTTTCCAGGAGTTTCCTAAGAGTTACCTCAAAATACAATTTTTTTGCTTGTCTGATGACTTTAAGATGATGTTTATTAAAGGTTTTATATCGTCCTTTATCTTCATTAGATCGAGTGCATAAAAATCACGATATAGTTTTAATTTGTTTTTCAAGAATTAACAAAGGGTGGGTAATCCAAAGATTAGGCTTAAAATTAACGTTTTTCCTAACTATACGAAGAAGGAAGTGTTTATTATCGACTGCTTGAAAATAGTGCAGAAATGGTTGTAAGCACTATTGAAATCACCACTGTTAGCTGGCAATAGATAACTTGAAGAAAGGCCTTCTTTAATTAATCAACCTTTAGTTGCATGAATTCATTTCTGACTTTTTTTAACTAGTTGGGTCAGTCATCGGATTCAAACCAGCATTCACTTGACAACTGGGCCGTGACTTGGGGTTAATTCGTACTTACATGATTAATTTCTCATACTTTTTTAATACTTAAGTGAGTTGGGTGGTTGCGTGTGTCGTGAGGATAATAGACTGTGGGTTAATGGTCCTTCTTGAAAACTTAATAGCTTTTTCATTTGTTTCCTTTGTTCTCATAAAAAAGCGGTTGAATTGTAGCAAGGTGATACGAGATTGGCTCAGCCTAAACAGAAGCTAAAAAGGAATCTGAATGATTGTTTCAAAAAATATTCTCAATTACAGTTGCATAATGATTTGTGATTCTTGTTGGGATTGTAATTGATGGAATAAAATCAGTACTAAGTTAGACATGTATTCAACTCGTTGTGTCAACTCACTTTTCTTTACTCCTTGCACAGCTCTTGAAATTATTCTGATTATTAACAAATTAGAAACGTAAAAATCGTTTGGCCATGCTGAAATGAGTTCTGATATTATTAGGAAAATTCTCTAAAATCGCTTCAATTTTAGTCGAACTTTTAACCCAAGTCTCCCACAGCCCGTATTTTTTTTATAATCGCCAAGGTTACAACAGTTCGTATAGGTCAGGTAACTATATGCTATCTCCATCTTGCACGTGATTTTTATGGTGTTTGTGAGTTTTTCAGAAAAGAATAATATTTTAAAAGATTTAAATAATATTTTTATTGCCATCAGTATGGTTTTCGTAGTCGTCAGAGTACTCAGGATACTGCCCTCAAGTTTTCCGAACAACAAATTAGAGCAAATGAAAAACAATAAAAAACAATTGCTGTATTTTAAAGCAGAAAAAGCATTGACTCTGTCTACCAGCAAGGCTTATGCTACATTCCTATTATGGTGGCCGTGTAACTGGAAATGATTGCTTCAGGAGTTTGCTTGCAGGCAGGCAGCAGTTTGTTCAGGTATCGAATGCCTAGTCAGCACGTAAATTAATGTGGAGTTCTCCAAGGATCCATTCATGGGGGCTCTACTATTTCTGCTTTACATAAATGAACTTCCTACCATTTCTAAACTATTGCGATCCATTACATTTGCTGATGATACAAACTTGTATACATCAGGTGATAACCTACTTAGTCTTAAGAAAACATGCAATCAAAAATTTTAAAAAGTTTCAGATTGGCTCAGTTTAAACAGACTGTCCATGTACACAGATAATAAAAACAGCATGATAATACAAACTCCATCTGTATTTATTTTCAGGGTTCTCTAGAAACACTGCTATTATAGGCAGGTTAACTACATCAATAGCTGTCAGCTAATCGAAACAGACACATAACTTTTTCTGGCCCTAAGAATCGACTCACATTTGAACTGGAATGAGCATATCCATTTTACTGCCACAAAAAAAATTTTCTGAAGGTGTTGGTATCCTGCATAAACTGAAAGCTAACCCACCTGGAAAAAATATCTTCAGCAAATTTATCATGCCTTTATTTAACCTTATCCTAACGACTGTGCTTTAATATGAATAAAGAATTGCAAAACAAACTTAACCCCCAGTTTCTGCAAAAAAAATCTGTAACAGCTATTTCTCAGAAGCCTGCCAAAGAACACAGATTATCATTGTTCTACAAGTTACACATTTTGCCCTTCCAAAAAAGTGACTTTAAAGGAGGTGTTTATGTATACAAAAACAAGTGTACCAGCGTTCCAACATAGAATTTATTGCTACAATACTCGAACTGCATCTAGATGTCACCATGTTTACCATAGACCAATATAAATCAAACGTTTTTACATGAACAAATTCCTATGGTTTGGAATATATTCCAAAACAAATTAAAAGCTATCAGTTTTAAAATACCTACAAAACAAAATACCTTGCACATATTATGTTCGATATGTAAAGTATAATAAAACGAGTAATAAAACTAGAAAACAAGCTTTGGGCCTATTGAGGCGGAACGGGTAGAAAATTATTTTAAATTCGTTTTTACTCTCATTTTAATGACTTGCAATACTTTCTAATGTTCTTTAAAAATCAGTGTAAAATACTCACTCAGCTAAGTTTTTTGTTTTTTTTTTTGCTTTTTGGTATGGCAACTTTTTAATGTGCTCTGCTGGGTTAATATTTAAAAGAAAAAAAAATAATGTCTTATTTAAGTAGTGAAGGTGCTTTTCTTATTTTGTAAA
>JAHWFP010047740.1:72963-83236 GCA_023313725.1 Lithobius niger | reverse complement strand
GATTCCCTGTGCGTAACCGTTTGCAGTTGGTGGAAACTTCGACCTCTTCCCCGTTAGTGCAGTTTGAAGTGACTCTGTAATATAACTTCTTTTTATATCCTATAGCGAATTGGTTTATGAGATAGGATTTGGTGCGGGAGTTTGCTGTTTCTGGTTGGAAACTGGAATATTCTTAGATTGTGCAACAGTGGTACATATCCTTTGAAATTTATGTTTTCTTGCATACTGTGATTATGAACTGAGGATTTTATGAGATAAAATGAATAATGTTCTAAATTAATTCTGAAGTAATGGTGTTTATTTTGAAAAGAATAGTTTCATTTTGCAGGTTGAGGTCGGGTGCTTTCCTTGTTTTAGTAGGTTAGGTATTCCTCTGCGAATTTAGTGCTGCAGCAATGAATTTGTGTCATCATTAATTTAAAATTTGATTTATGTACAGAAAGCATTTCTAAAAATGTTGATGACTCTGTCCCACAGTTAGTTGCTGTGCACATGTGTGAGAAAAAACGATCCTGTACCTTTCCTGTGGAACCTTTTCCATTATTATTTATTGTATTTTCTTTTATAGTCAATTGTATGAGGTCGGGATGATTGCTAAAAATCAGTTTAATATTACCACAGTCAAATGTTTTACGTATACATGCCTTAATAATAAGTAAAGTCTAAATAACAAATTAGTTTAATGGTTTCTTTTTTCCGGATTACTGAAAACCAAATGAATGAAGTTCGCATATAATTTGACTGAAATGGGTATCAGTATTCAAGCTATTTTCCCCAAGGTACACCTGATTTCATTTCCTAGGCTGGATTTAGTGGTGATATGTGCTAAAATTCGTTTAACACAATGATGACAGTACTGATGACAGCACTCGTACACCAAAAACATACCGAAGATTTTCCTAATTCGGTCCACCCATCACATTAATTCATAATAAAGGAAGCAAAAGATGATGCACTATTCGTTCTAGATGTCACAGTTATTAAAAATTCAACCAAGACAATAACGATATAACTCATTTCCGATGCAGACCACAAGAACGGATTTCACATCATATTCTGACCAACAACACCAAGTTAACATTAAAGACGAAGTTTCACGTACACAACGTAGGTCTTTCCTGTAAAAGAAAATCACCTTGAGAACGGCTGCAACCTTGAGATACACCTTGAAAATGGCTACCAATTTCAATTACGGACTTGACTCATTCCGTTTTGTGAAATCCTTACATAGAAACTAATAAACAAAGTCAATAATTCCCCATTCCTTATTGCAATACAAACAGAATGAGAAAGAACTTACCACAAGAAATATTAAATATTGGATGTGTGGTTTCACCAGACTCGCAAAGCCACGTAAATAGGATAGAGTCAACAAAAATTGTGAAAAAGGCTTTCGGCACATAAATCAAATTTTAATTGAAAGTCGACACAAGCTTATTAGTGCAGCACTCTGTTCACAAACGAACATCTCGTAAACGGTCAAAATCAGGGTGCACTTCAGAACTGGAAAATTCAACTATTCAATTTTCAGAAAAACAGCACTGCTGAAGAATTAATTTAGCCTAGTAACACAAAAGTCATTTTACACTTCAGCCATAAGTTCACAACCACATTTTTCAAGAATATATAATATGCATTTCGTCTAGAGCAATTGGTGTTCGCAATTGGCGTAAAACTCGGCCTCTTCCCTGCTAGAACATATTCGAACTTCATAACAGTGGGACTTCACTTTAGTTTGTATACTGTGGCGAAATAGTTTGTGGGATAGTACTTGGGTAGAGTAAGTGTTACATTTCTGGTTTAAAACTAAGATTTTAGCAGATTTTGTGAGAATGTAACATGTTCTATATTTTTGTTTTCGTTCATAATGTGGTTGTGAACTTAGGGTTTATGTGTTAAAATGACTCATGATACTAAATTTATTCTTGAGTGATGCTGGTTTTTTGTGAATTAAATAGTTTAATTTTCCAGTTTGGAAGTGTGCCAAGTTTTACTCCAATTCCCAATTCGTTGTTTAATCCAGGGAAGCTTAAGGTTTCAGGCAATGTTTATTTTATTTTGTATTAGTTTAGTTTACTTCATTAACTCAGTTTAACATTTGGCTAGTTTCCTTCATCTAGATTTCACTGTGTTTTAATGATTAGTTTGTGCTTTGCTCATCATAACGTAGTGCAGTGGTCCCCGAAACGATGTGTGATTAAATGCATTTCCTGTACACTATACAGGCCGTTTAATTGACACCAATACATCTTGTGACTGTAAATACCAAATTGGACAAGTCATCACAGACGAACGATTCGACCAACCCAATATCTCAGTATAAAAGTTACTGATGAGCGGTTAGGAGCGTGGTAATAATAATCCAGATATACAACTTGAATTTTTGGTACACAAACTGTATTTTTTTCTTGGCAGCAGGGTGTGCAGTTTTTCATCTTTTTAAAACAAGATGAAGACTTGTTATAATGGGGAAAATATTTTATAAAGATATGCGCTTCTAAGAAAACTCTATTTTGTCCTTCCTGGAATATTATTTCGAATACTACATATTTTGTGTACGTTTACGTGCCTATGCTTTAAAATTAGAACTTTAAAAATTAGTTTACAACAATACCTGTGCTATTTACGAACAGCCAGATTCCAAAAAAAAAGACATTGGGTAGAAAGCGCCAACAGACTAAAAGTCTGAGAGAAGGCGATTCCGACCAATGCACAAACAATAACACCTTTTTATACAGTAGAATTTGCAATAAAATGAAAGTCCTGCAGCCAAGTCTTGCCCATGCTGATTAGGCAGATTACGGAAGTACTGTGTTGAATGCAAGGATGAGTAAAATTGCATTCCGGAAAGGGGTCAGGTTCGTTCCACAAACAATAAATTCACAGTGTAATTTCACTTACACTTATTTCACAGACTTGATCATTTTCTAGACATCCATTTTACAACAATAATTTTAGTAATACGATCATTTAACAATCCTTAATGTTGCAGTCCTTCGTATTATCGACTTGCATTTCATATACACTTTCACAGACTTTTTAAAAACGTTTTAATAATATTAATAAGATAGTTATTTCCATAATGTGGAAAATGGAAAACAGGAATGGACTGTTAGGATCCGCTAACACCTGTCCAGCATTAAATGGATAATATTCATACATTAGATAACAGAGAAATAGTAATACCTACAACCAGTTATATAAATAAAGTATTCACAATTGTAATCTAAATTTTTAAAATCTTGCAAGATCGGTCCTTAAGACGTTGTCTAAAATATGTTTCTAATCTGTAATTATTTTTTTATTTATTTCTACCAACTGCTCACCCGTGAAACTTTTTACAAAGTTGACGCTAGCTTAGCTTGATCTTCACACCAATCAATTCCGTTTATTAAATGTCTTCAGACTACTACCAAAGAAAATGCAGAGTATAATCGCCCCTTCGTCAAGTATTGCCATGGCACTGTACATAATATTGTTGATTGGCAATCACTTTTATATTTTTTAACTAAATTGTTTTAATTGTTTTCAAATTTGTTGTGTACTTTTCAGTTTTGAGGTAACTTGGTAGAAGGGAGAGGAATGGCAAAAAAATCTAATTTTTTTGTTAAAAAAATTAGTGTGAAATATCTACTTTATAAATATGAACGTTTTACGTTGTTTAATCTACTAAATTTACTAAAAAAATTCGTTTTATAGGCTGCTATGTACCAGTTGTAATATTATTAAATATTTTCATACGTGTATAGCCAAACATTAGTTTTTTTTTTCACTTTAGGTATCATTTGCCACAAAATTACTGGACAGAATATCTTGATATTTTGCAAGGAGATTCCTTAGGTAGTTCTCTACGTAACCGACTACAATTATAGATTTACAAGGAGCACTCAAGTTTTTAGAATTTATAATATGTAACAATAGCGTTATTAATTAAGCATATAAATGTGAAAAAATCTTAACTAAACTATTTGCATGACTTAAATAATAGTAGTCAAATATTTATACAATGATGTGTTTTGCAACCCTACCAAGTTTCAAAGCTGTAGGTGTACCACGTTTTTTTTATAATGGAACCTGAAATTATGACATTTCCCCCATAGAAATACATGGTACTACTAATGTTCCCGTAACATTTTTAAGCGTTCATCAAAATTTCTATTGATGCAGTATCTGAAAAGTACTAAGGAACACAACATGGACAAAATTGCACGTGATGAACCTTGGGTGTCATAAAAGGCCTCTGACGAGTTTTAAAACTCTGTAATGAATGCCCATGATGTTAAGGATTATTGCTGGTTAAGCAACTAGTATTAGAAGTAAAAAAATGGTTTTTTTTTAAATTCATGTGAAATGCATGCAGGTGAAGCAAATGTTTGTGACATGAATGTTTGTGAATTGACAGTGCATGTGAATTGTTTGGTGTCTGTGAAAAGATCATTACTGTGAAATGATTGTCAGTGAAAAGTGTCTGTGAAGTGATTGTCTACGAAATGATCGTCTCCCCAGCAAGTACTTCCATGATTGTCCTGTAATCAGTAAATTAAACATTATATGTAACTGAATGAATGTTGCATAATAAAGTAGATATTGCGAAATAAGTGCCTAGCATTTAAAATACTTTAAACAAGACACTGGGGACGAATAGTCAGACGACCACAACCTCATTACACAGCAGTATTTTGTACACAATGATATTTTTTTTAGTTATAAGGAACTATAGCGTTACTTAGACCAACATTCATATTCCTTACCGACAGCTTGGTTCGTAACGTAGGTATTGAGTATAAAAACATTTTTCCTTGCATGTCTGATATTGTTGTCTCGAAACACATGGTTCAACTTTAGGGTCAACTTGAATTTGCTAAAACGAAATTATAAAAATTAAAATTAATAAGGAAAGTTCTATTGGACAAATCTAAAACTTACTGATGAAAAATTTTTCTGTGAACCTTTATTTCAAGACGAGTGTTTTGCTGAGTTGTCCTACTTACACGACGTCATAGTTAAGCTGCAATTTGCATTAGTACCCAATCCAATTACACCAGTACCTACACATAGCACAGTTTCAGTGGTGAAATACATAATCAATCTAGATACATACTGTATAGAGATGAATACCATTAGATAAGGTATATACATAAATCGAAATTTAGTTCTGTAACTGTTGCCGTTTATTACCAGGGATTTTAGTTTTGAATAGTCACAAAATCACAACATAATGAACGAGATGAAAAAAATACCTTTATATTTCTAAGTAATGTAAACAGGTGGGCTTCATTTTTCAAAGATAATAAACATTAAACAAAATTTAAATGCTGAAATGGGGTACATTATGTACATGTCGCCGTGATGAGAGTAAGCTATATTTGTGACTTTTAAAATATTCGATGCATTTGCTGAACATTTATATCAGCTGGTAGCTGGTATCAGATGGACAAACATCATCCCCATTTAAAACTTTATACAACTAAGTGTTTATTGACTTTAAAATAAATCTTCATTTTAGTATTTCGGTCGATACTGCCGCTTTGTATATTCTTGAATGTACAGACGTAAAGCATTTCGTCATGGTTGAAGATGTGATTATAGAACACGTCTGGATAAGACATTATTCTCTCTTCTATCCCTCCTTCGTACTTAACATTTCCCCAATTAGTTATTTATTAATTAGAATGATACAACTATTACATTTGCTAGGCAATTAATTTTTATCTAGTACATTGTTAACCATTATTTAATCATGCATATTTATCTGCCCACGTGACCGTTTGCCTTAACAACTCGTATTGTGATGTTCTTCGGGACATGAGAAATTGCATATGAAGGAGTGGGCATTTTACAGGTGTTTACTGAGGGGACCTGAGTCGCAAGGTGAGGTATAACAAGGTAAAGTTCCCTGATGACAAATGGGGCAGGCAAAAGACATGCAAACAAAGGATATCATTTAATACATCTGGTTTCTGTACCTTTGAAACCTTTCTTTACAAAGACTAAAAGACAACAAGATAAAAAAAACTCAGGATTCAGGAGAGGGTCTAATCCAGCACGAAACATTGCCTCGCATATGTCTGTCGCCATCATGTGCCCAAGCTACGGAACGACAGAGCATAGGGAATTCTGCCGCCAACACTTGACAGTTTACAAAAAAAATTAGGCGGCCTGAGCACAACAAGGTAGCAGCAAACAATGGTATCCAAAAACTGTTTTTTTGGCTTGTATTAATAATTAGAAATCAATTTTCCCCCGCTTGAGATGCTGTTCGTATTAACTTTCACATTATTGCAGTGCAGCCACCTTTATTCTATTAAGTTTCATCAATGCATTACGTTAATTCAAATGTGGGATTTTCACTATTTTTCTTGTTTTCCTCGTCTAATTCAGATTTAAACTAAATTCAACCCTTTCAACCCAAATGTGTCATTTATGCTATGGATTAAAATTGATAAATATGGATGGGTTGGGCAAGTGATGTGCTTTTGTTGATATAATAATCACTTTATAAACTAAAAGTGATTTTGTCAGTCACGCTTGGACTAACTAAAGCTCTTATTCTTAATTCAATGCAACAGTAAGGGCGTAGCATAAATATACTTCAGAATTGTGATTATGTATCACTTGACTTTCCGTATTCTTTTAATGTTTAGTTCTTTGATTTTATATGGCGAATAGTAATAAATGTATCTTTTATTAATACTAATAATCGATCTGGATATTTTAAAATGCAAATCAAGTAAAATAGACAAAAAAAACTACCTTTTCCTGAAACAATACCAAAGTGTTAGATTGCAGCATCATATTCCGATAACGAAGAACATCAGGACTTTCATCTGGCGCAGAAATATAAACCTGCGGTTATTAATAATCAATATAATTATGACAGATCATAGAAAACCTAAAGGGATGAGCAAATATTTGCGGTATATACTTTAAACATAAATTAATTCATTGAATTACACCGTTCATAAATATAAAATTGCCAATATACAGTAGTATTCAGAAAGAAATCATCGAATAATGTTATGTTAAACTTTACATCCAATGGAACATGTAGATTAATGCAATCTCACAGTGCAACTGACAAAAATTTACACTAATTAACTTGTCGAATCTTCAGTTCAACCAGTAACTCTTACCTAACCAGGTGCTTTTTCAACCAACCACTGAGATGAAACTGTAAGAGCGTTTATTTTTCACCGTGATTTTTAATCGAGGGTGATACTCCATACAGGTTTCCGTGTCTTATGGGACAATTAGAATTCTGATATATTGATAATACAGACAGTTGATTCTAACCAAATATGGCGCGATCTATGTTTTGCACTTAAAACGATGTTTTGATTTCACATTAAACTTTATCTTCATTTAATCCTATTCAAGCGACTACCATGCCTGTCTTACAACTGTGTTAGCAGAATTCACCATCCCCTTTGTGAGTTGTCTGAAGGATAAAATTAACTGACAACTTAACAAGCTTGTCATTCTGCATTTAGTGAAAGAATTAAACGTTTCAGCACCTTTACCAATTTCAAAGTGCACATACAATTTCGAGACGCACATGCGGCATTCATATCTCGTTAATTTGAAAAAATAGCATATTTTGTCAAAGATTATGGAAGTATTCATCATAGATACTGTAACCGTTGATAAAAAAAAATGATTCAAGGTTTACATAAAATTGATAAAAATAAGAACAAAATAAAACAAACAAACAAATAATTACTTGGCTGCAATATACTTTTCATTTTTTTAATGACATAGACTATTTAAAACCTCTAATTCTACAAGGAAAACACAACATAGATGGCAAGGGAAATCTAAATGTTTAAAAAAAACAATGGAATGTAAGAAATTGAAAAATAAACTGTCGTAGAACGCTGAACCAACTGTCCTAATGGGGTGAACACAATGTATCTTTTTAAACACCAAATGCAACAAAAAGCAACAACAGATTCAGGTCTTTCTATCTCAACAGAGTCTGCTTTGGATTTCTTTCCCAGACTTTACACATCGGTTGCTGCAGAATCCTCTCAAGGTGCTCATATAGTTTACGATATCACAAAGAGCAGAAGGATGCATCCGTTGGGGTACGCATTGGTAGGAATGGTGTTCAGGATTGAAGTGACATTTACCTGCTGAACATCCACACGAATATGCAGGAGAAGGAAAGCAGTCGACCTCTTTTCACGCATAGCTGTGGATACAGTGAGACTGATACGATGGCTCAGGGACAGGCCCTTCCGATCAAAGAAACTCAAAGTACCATTTACCCAGGTATTGATACTTGACTTTATACTTAATTTCGGTGGAAAAAGAAGAACTCAAAAGCTCCAAGGACGTCTGGTTAAAGGGTGATGGTGACAGGGTATGGGTGCAGGTGAATTTCCTTACCAGCTGATGACTACTTAATGGGATCAAAGAGATAAAATGTACACTTTTATTTCAGCTCAAACCTGGGTGCCAGATGAATCAACCACCTCTCTACAGGGCACACGTGAGGCTTACAAATACAGCAACCCAAGCGCATGGTAACAGCAATTCAAAAAGCATTGTCGTCGAGGGTTGTGCCTATATGTAGTAATGGAAAGTGCATATCCAAGGGTTAGATTCCTTGGAAGATATCCTAATGAGGCGGAACATTTGGGTGAGAGTGACAGTCACCCTACAGATTTTATTGACGCCAAGACGATCCCTTTTTCGTTGACTGGCACTTGCGAATGCAGTCAGAGGGGTAGAGGGAGTCAGTTCGGTCCAGGTGGTGATTCTCTTGCAGATGGCATGGTCGGACCCATTCCTGCGTTAGTGGGACAGAATTACACCGACAAGCTGTAACTCAGAAAAGGTAAAATAAAAAAATACAGGCAGGAACAAATCCGATGCTCGATGAGCACCCAATCCTCCAATGGACATGGCTAGAGAGCACTAATCCCTAACCATTGGTGAAAATTGAGTATTGTTGTTGGCTTCCAGAACGGAATCGAGGTTTGCATCAAGCCTGTGCAAGATACTACGGCAACTCCGAGTGTGGCAAACCGTATGATGTACACTAGTGTAAGAATGGCTATAGAGGTTATTCAGGAGGGAAAAAACAACACTGAGCTACAGGTGGTGAGCGTACTTGCCATAATAGAGAGCCTTCATCTTGGAAGCTAAACAGGCTCTGATGACTTCTTTAGTAAGTGGGTCCTCCAAACGTGTGCACTCAGTTGAGGACACAACATGATTGGAGCGGCAACCTTTTAAACCTATTGGTAGAAGATCATCCTTTTCTAAATGCTCTTCTGAATGTAAGCCTCAGCATGAACTTCCATGTTAAATGCCAAACTTTGAACTCCTATAATTTTGCCCAGAATTCACATAGACCAACGAAACTCGGTATTTGGGGTCGTGTTATAACTATTTCACTGCATTTCAAATTTTAATGACAACAATCGACCCGTTCGGCACCCACAGCATGGCCATTTCTTGTTGTTGTTGTAGTAGTAGTTGTTGTTGTTGTTGTTGTTGTTGTTGTTGTTGTTGTTGTTCTTGTTCTTGTTGTAGTTGTGGGGACTCTATGCTCTCACCTGGAGACCGAACCACTGAACCGATTTTCAAGGTCTATAGCTTAAAACGTAGGTATGAACATGGCCTAGGGCCTTTCGTAGGCTATTTTAATGTAGCTACAATATTCTTGACACGGAAAACCAAATGGGCTAGAACGTTTTCTCTCACCTAGAGATCGAACCACTGAACCGATTTTCAAGTTCTATAGTTTAAAACGCAAGGCCTAGGACCTTTCACATGCTAATTAATGTAACTGCAATATTCTTGACATAGAAAGCCAAATGGGCTAGAACTTTTGCTCTCACTTAGCTGCTTGCTTTTGGCTCTTGGTTTGGCGGTGGAATGGATCCTTGACCTTCAGGGCACGCATTTCATTGTCTTTAGTGATTCCATGAGTGCCCTAGAGTCCTTGGCGAATTACAATCCTCGGAACCCCTTGACACAACGTGTCCAAGCTTTGCTTTCCCGCTTGCCTGGCCAGCGGAAAACCGTGCTTTTCTGCTGGATCCCGGGCCATGTTGGGATAGCAGGGAATGAACAAGCTGATTCTGCTGCGAAAGGGGCCCTTTCTGGCCCTCTCGGTAGGGATCTCAGCCTTGTTCCCTCAGATGCCTTTCCAACTCTGCGTCTGAGGTTACACGCTTTTTGGCAAACCTTGTGGGACAGACAGGACGGTAATAAGTTACGGGCCATTAAAGGCACTGTCGAGGAGTGGCACTCGGCGTGTCGC